>VZSC01000342.1:265000-298792 GCA_013398225.1 Steatornis caripensis | reverse complement strand
GCAATGGGCACAAACTGGAACACAGGAAGTTCCACCTGAACATGAGGAGGAACTTCTTTACTGTGAGTGTAACAGAGCGCTGGCACAGGCTGCCCAGGGAGGTTGTGGAGTCTCCTTCTGTGGAGAGATTCAAAACCCGCCTGGACGCGTCCCTGTGCAACCTGCTCTAGGCTAACCTGCTTTAGCAGGGGGGTTGGACTGGATGATCTCTAGAGGTCCCTTCCAACCCCTACCATTCTATGATTCTATGATTCTATGTGTACCTCACCGGGTATAAAGCAGGTCGCGATGGATGGATGTGTTCTGCGGAGTAAGGGAAAGGGTGAATTAGTACTGGCCAGCGTAAGAGTCTCTGCAGCTCAGCAGCCTAACACATGCTGTGAAACTTTCATAACCTGACTGTGGGGTGATGTGGGAACAAACCAGCAAACCCCTCAGCTGCAAAACCAACAGCCTTATATTTGGCGTCATAGAAAAGAGGAGAGGTTTAAAAGCTGGAGTTTCCTGGCCAGCGCAATGAGCTTTGGAGCAGAAATCTGCAAGGAGACGAAGTGGTCGGCATTGTATTTGTCAGACTATCGTCAGGCCTACGGGATTGAGCCGTTCCGAGATTTTACTTGTGTGAAGGAAAGCTTTGTGGGGTGAATTTACAACGTTCGGCCGTGGTCGTATGTAATGCGCTGCGGGAGTTTAGAACACGCTTTGGCTGGGAGACAGTTTTTCATGTGTTTTTTGACTGCACAAAAGTTAAGCAGGCTCTTTTAAAAGCTAGATTGTCGTTATTAAAGCAATACAATGGAGTCGATAAAAAAAACCACACCTGCTTACTCCTCTTCAAATTATGTCTATTTTAGAGCATTATGTATCAAATTATCTTTGCTTCACTCTGATGTGAATAGTAGCTACTTGATTCCTGATTGATGGTTGTGGTTCTTATGAAAATAAGCAAACCTGATCTGATAAGCTAAGCCATTATTTATTTTGTAATCACTCATCTGTGCCGCAGAGATACCCTTTTTATGTTCATCCCTCTCTGAGAAAGCTGCATTCAGCTACAGATGAGGAGGTTTTGTGTGAACACTTGCTAACTCTTTCCGTATTACCTTAAACGGCAGAAAAATGGACTACTGGAAGAAAATTTGGTCACCTTGCAGCAGGAAGATTGTTCAAAACCAACGCATGCTTTTGTCTGCGTTTCTTGATGACAGTGGCAACAAGATAAAAGCTTTAATGGCGTGAACTTAGGAGACCGCAGTTGGCTTGTTTGAGTTTCTTAGAATAAACACCTCCGTGAGGTGACCTGACCTGTTGTGTTGTTATCACTGATTAACAACCCATTTGTTCTTTCTTTGTTGAGCTTATGCTGAAATGCATCTGTATAAAGTTTTGTGCCTCTCTGCTGTGTCTATTTTTTCCCACCGTATTGATTCTGTTGTGGTAGACGTGGTCAGCGCCCTATGGTTTTCTTTGCAGCCATATCATAGGGCTTCAGGCTTTGCACGATACTACAGTTACTGTTCATCTGACTTTTCTTTCTCAATAAATTTTCCTGCATTGCTTTGCTGTAGAATCTCATCTCATGTTGTGGGAGGAAAAACGTTTTAATGGCACCACCAACATGACTTTCTTTTGGAACAATGAAATGTATAGGATGTAACATGTCCATATGAAAACACAAATGAGGATCCGTGGAAAGCACGGGAGGACTGACACCTCTCAGAATTCACTGAGGCAGAGAAGTGCCACCATCCTATGCTGGGTGCAGCATGCTGCCAATTGCGTGCTATTTCTGTTCCTCTGGATGCAGCAACAGCACACGTTGCTTACTTTTATCAATGCTGAAGAGGGCAAGACTTTTTTTAGCTTTCGATTCTGCATATATGCAGTTCGTTTGATCAAAGGCCGGGTGTTTCACTTAGCCCTTTGACTGTTGCAAATGTAGCTAATCATACATTTGAAGTTAGAACTGTGAACAACATTATGAAACCATACTTTCTATTTTACAATGATTTTTTCATCTGGGAGGTCATGGAGTTCAGCAAAGAAGCCATTTGCTTTATTGCACTGTGAATGTGAAGCCAGTGCTTCAAGCTAACACTTACATTGGACATTTAAACTAATATTAGAAATTGCCCTACAATAAACTAATGGAAATAGCAAATAGATTTGACTCCAAGAATGGGTTGTAAATAAAACATATCCTGCTTTGTATCGCTTGCTCTGTGCAGCTTGTTGGTAACGTCAAAGCATCCTGAATTTGTCTATAATATAGACTTAATATAGTTAGACATGAATTCTCAATCTTCAGGGCAGATCGCATTGCTGATGCAGAATATGAAGATTTGAAGGGCTCCGTTGACTCGCCTACAGGAGTGTAGTGCCGTTGGAGATGTCCCACCCTTTTTGGCCCGGCCTCCAGCTGCCACTCCAGGTGGGCACAGATCTCCTATGGGTCCGAGGTCGTAGCAGTGGTAGGGCAACAGAGCGGAGTCCGTAGTGATGCCAACATGCTGAAGCTAAATACCTTTACATGAATCTGTAAGTGTGTTCCCTCATGGTTCGCTGACGTATAGCATCGTTTTGGAGGGCTTCTAGTTCAGGCTTTTGAATTTCTTGATCTTGATTATGCATCTGTTATAGCACTCTAAAAGTTTCCAAAGCATATTAAATGTCAGGAGCATAAATTTCATACTGGTATTAATAATGATAGCCTAAGTGTACACAGTGCTTTACAGGGAACAGGAGTTCCTTCTCTTAAGGAAGCTCTCAAGCAGCTTAGTTTAACTCAGAGATCAGTTATGGGGAGGACATGATAAAATGGTGTTGAAGAAGATCGAGGCAAAAGAAAGATAATTATGATCGGGTGTTGCTGTTCTGTGTCAGATGTTGTTGCCTTTGGGTTAAACGTAGCCCTTTAAACTGACTTAAGGAAAAACTTCTAGGAAACAGAAACTGAGAAATTATCTCAAGATGTGGTGGATCTTGAGGTGTTTTGAAAATTTTGTGTCTTAATTCTGCTCTGGCCTTTGAATCTGCCCATGTCCAGGTGAAAGATGAGGCTTGTAGTGGAACTCTTTGCATTGATCTGGAGAGAGGGAGTTGGCCTGGTTTGGAATTTCTGTACAAATTAAAAAGTGAAACAAAAAGATGGGGGGTTTTTGTGGTGCTTTTTTTCAAATGCCACATGCATTTCTAATGAGCGTGGTGGAGTCTGGGAGCATTACTTCGGTGATCCAAACCATTTGCTTACCGTTAGTGCAAGGATGTGGAACCCAAAGAACCCTACTCAAACTTCAAGTTTTCTCAGTGACCAAAGCGTGTCTAAGCCAGAATTAATTTAATTAAGAATTCAAGTAAGTACTCATGGCACATTTTCCACTGTTTATCCAACTCAAAAATATAAAGCCAAAAATTTATCTGAAACAGAGCTTTGCAAGTCAGATAGAAGAACATAATGGCACTTCAGAAAGTTCTGAGCTCCACAAAGCTCACCCATGGAAACAACAGATACTCATCATCTAAAAAATATGCTGCTTGCGTGTCTAAATACGGACACAGGAGTGTCCGCTTAACCACTCGGGTTCAAACTATTTGATAACCAGATGTACTACAGCATATATCAACATTTGTCATACCCTGATGTGGTGGCTTTCTATCTGATGCTCGTGTTTGTTTAAATACCTTTCAAGATTTTCTTGCAGGACCCAATGCGGANCAGATACTCATCATCTAAAAAATATGCTGCTTGCGTGTCTAAATACGGACACAGGAGTGTCCGCTTAACCACTCGGGTTCAAACTATTTGATAACCAGATGTACTACAGCATATATCAACATTTGTCATACCCTGATGTGGTGGCTTTCTATCTGATGCTCGTGTTTGTTTAAATACCTTTCAAGATTTTCTTGCAGGACCCAGTGCGGATCAGCTGCACAGCTGCAAATCCAGAGCAACGCCATTAGAATCAATGGAATTACTTTGGATTTCCAGTAATGCAATTGAGATAAAAATCTGGGCTAGGAGTTTCTTTAATTTCAGCCTTTTTATTCCCCAATGAATTGTCAGAGAATTCTGTGTATTATTTTCTGTTTGAAGTATGCCACTCAGGCAAATACAGCGCTCAGCTTTTGGGAAAACAAGTCGATACTTCCTGGAAAGAAAAACCAGAGCGTGCCTTAGCAAGCAGCGTTGTCGTGTCTGTTTTGAACTTGTGATCTTTTTGCATCAAGACATTTTTCTCCTTTATTGAATCCCACAGATTGCTTGTAGACTAATCCCATCTTCTTTTAGATTGAGGATGATTTCAGTAAAAGCTAGATTGCAGAAAGAAGTCAGAATGGGCTTTTTGGTTGATGGGCAATACCATCAACTGCATTATCCGTCCTGTGCTGGAGCTTTGTGGGATTGCAGACATTAAAACCAACCCAGCTAGGAAAAGCCAGGAGATCTCTCTTTGTGTTAATTCTTGTTCGTCATTTCCAAGAAAGCATGGAATTCCGACAGACACGTAAGTATTTTCTCAATGGTGTATCAATGGATTTAAGCCTGTACATAAATCGTACTTGTACACAGGTGTACAGGAACATATAGAGTTATTTTGTTAAAAGCTGCTGTGAAACGCAAAGGAGGAATCGTGCTGCCCAGATGCTGCTATCCGTAGGTATTTGGGTCTGTCTGAGGGCATGGAGGGATGGGTTTTGCCTGGGTTCAGTCCTGTTTTACAAAAAATTCAGTTCAGCAATCTCTGCTTCTATGACTTAAACTGATTTTATTCACTGGCACTGTAGCTAGTAATTTTGTCTTCTTACACTGCTGGGCTTGCAAGCCTAACTGGTGAGCTACCAGCTAGATGGATGTCGGCATTCATGCCATGCACTGCTGACAAGCAAGATCAAGCAAAGCCCATGTTACAACTCTCCTTTGAGCTGATGTAGAAAAATCAGTTGTTCTGCCTTTCTCGCTGTGTTTTCCCACTGCAAGTTTATTTCAGCCTTTTGTTTGTTGTTTCTTTCCTCCCCACCTTGTTTGCTGACTCTTTCGCTTTCCGGGATCTTCATTCGACTTTGCCCCATATCCCTTTCTTCCTAGCTCCACATTTTCCCCAGTCTTTGTTTTCCACTTGCTTCCTCAGGCCTGTGTGTCGGGAAAAGTCTTATCTTCTTTTTATCCTTGCAGACAAAGATAAGCTTGTATTTTTTCTAGTTGACCTTTACTACATGCCATTTAGTCACAGGGTCTAAAAGTAAATCTAACTACCCAGCCTGTCAAGGTGGACAAAACAGATTCCACCTTCCTGCTGCCTAAAGCATCCAAAGATGCCTTCTACTGCAGGACCGTGTAGGGGTGTGTTCTGCTGGGCCACTGCAGAAAGTGTCCGCGAAGACTGAGAACTCATCTTTGGTGACACACTGCTTCCAGCCCCCAGGACTTTTCGCTCTGCAGTTTGTGGTCCTGACCTTTCCCCAAGCAACCAGCTTGCTATGGCTTGCTGAGGTGAATATGTTTACATTCTGGCTGCTGCTTCTCCTTTGCTTTGGTTATTTTTAGGTGACTCAGTTAAACCACGTCCTTTTCAATATTTAAAGGAACTGTATTTAATGTGTTCGTAGAAGAAAATCTCTTTTACACATAAAGGCGCTTTGTAAGCTGGTAGGGAAAGGCATAAGCTTAAACTAGGTTAAGGTATATATTTGTAACAGCAGTTGACTGACAGTGAAAGCCACAGATCCACCACCTCTTCAGGAGACCGGTCACTATTATTCTATAATAATAATAATAATAATTACAATTTTTTCCTTCAGGAAACGTGCGTAGTCAAAATCGTAGCTTTACACACCGATGTTCTCATATCAATGACTTTCACCGAAAAGATTTTCCAATTTAGTTTTGAACTTTCCTGAAGTTTTTGTCTTTTAAAATCAACTGCCTTTTTTCTTTTAAAACATGCAGACCAGAACTGGAGCCAATATCCCTGAATGAACTTAATCAGTGACACAAATAAAGGTCAAATTACCTCCTTGTGCACTTTGCTGTTTATAGACACGTGATTGTGTAGATGTGGCCTCCATTCTTTGGTCCTACACGTAAAATTTTGGATTTCACTTCCCTAGAAGTAGAATTTGCGATTTAACCATGTTACAATGATCTCAGCTGTGCAATGTGAGCGCCCCAACATTATCAGCATTTGCTGTAACTCTGACCGTCGTGTGGTCTTCCAATTTTAGCAGCACTGATTTTATGATTATTTCTGAGGCTCGATCACTGTGCCTCATAACAAGTCTGGTGAAAGTCCATCATAATTCAGTTATCATTTACCCTATTGACAACGCGTAGCATTTCTTTTCTTCATTAAAATAGTTATATGGTACTAAATCAAACATGGAATGTTAGCTGTATCGTATTGATAAAGTTTCCTTTGTCAGCTAAACTTGTAATCTCATCAAAGAAAGATGTTGCGTTTATATTTGACCCGTTTTCTATGAAAACATGTTGATTGGCACTAATTATGTCCCTTACCATTTGAATGTCATCTTATTTTCTTGTTTGTTTTTGTTTTTAACCAAGTACAAATTGTCACAGTATGGCGTGTGTTGTCCTACTTGTCCCTTTTGAAGTTCTGCAGGAAACCGGCACTCATTCCTGCTTTTAGAATATTCACTACTAGCCGTCCGCTGATGGTGTGTAAACCTCATTTTTCTAAAAAGTTGAAAAATTAGACAACTTTGGGTTTATTAGCCAGTTCTTCGTGCTGAAGGACTCCCAACTGCAAATGTCGAGGCTCAGTTTTTGCATTCCTTAAAGAAAGTGTCCCAGATGATTGGGGTTTTTTTTTATATCGAAAATACAGTGTTTTTCCCAGTAATAACTCAGAAATACCTGAACAGTTATCCTAGAAAATTTGGAAAATTAATTGCCACCAGCAAATACGAGTTGACGACAGCTTTCAGCCCCAAAGGTAGTGTTGTGAAGCTTAAAACACCCCTGGCAAAATTCTGAAAAAAAGAAGAGTTAGAAAATCACGGTGAGAGACTGTAGAATCCTTCCTCCTTCTCCACATCCACACACAAATGTAAGCTTTTAATATCCTTTCCTCATTTTACTTTCTGTAATATCTTTTATTTTTATCTCAATCAGCGAATTATATCTTGGGTGATTATTTTTCATCCAACCCTTCTTGCCATCCTATATACGTCGTTGCTATTTCATGTGCCACGAATCACAGGAAATAAATTTCCCCGTTATCCCATGATAGATTACTCTAGGAAAAACCTTCGGTGCGAAATGAGGGGATTTAACAGGGCTGGCGGAAAACCTGATTTGTGTCATTGCCCTCTAGTGGCCTCGCAGCACGCCTGCAATGGCATGAAATGCAAGAGCTTGTTTCCTTTTTTTCTTTGTGTGCGACCCAAACCGTCGCATTTTGTGTCATTTGAGCGCCCTGAAGTTGTTCGTCCACGCTGTTGTAAACCACAGAGCACTGTTTCACACATCAGATAAAGGCGAGTTATCCTGCCGGCGTTTGGAAATTGTGAGAACGTGAGATTCTGTGGGTTTCGTGTTTTGCTACGGAGAAGAGGAAGATGCGCGTTACCTGTACGAACATTATTTACCAAGTGAGTTTTGGGGGGGACGCTTGTATACGATGGCCCGTCATTTGAATATGTACAGTCTACAGAAGTAGACATCATTTTTTAGGTCTCATTTTCTGCTGTGGCTGTGTACAATTGTGAATTCATCACACAGTCCAGCTAAAGGAGGGCTTGGCAAATATTTCATCCCATTTATTTGAAAATTATCCTTCCGTCTTGGAGCGGAAATCTTCACTGGCATCCACAGGGGCGGATCGTTAGGTGTGTGTGGGTTCGCTTGCAGGTGCAGGGTTGTTGAGTGTGCATGGCTTTGCGCCTTGAACTCGCGGAGCATCTTCGACTGGATTGATACCCATGGAAACCATGAGCGCTCAGCACCTTCCAGAGTGAGCTATTCACAGTTCTCATGCTGCATGCTCGGCACTGGACAGAGACGACAGAAACCGATGGGATCTAATACTCATTTTGCAAGTAGAAAGAATGTGACTTTTTTCTCCACCTGGTTTCATGGTAAGATCATGTTTTAACAAACGTATCAGTAAGGTGCATTAGGCAGAGTGAATTAGGTAAGTACAAGACATACCGAGGGAAGGAAGTAGGGGGAACAGTGCTTGTGCTGGGAAAAGAGCGTAATGTTAAGAATGGCCTTTTGTGAATTAAAAAAAAAAGAAACAGACCACAAGACTTGAGGCAAAGATATTAATTTTAAACGCTAAGATCAGAGGAAATCAAACACTGCTCCAGACTGGTTGTCACTGTTTTTTACTTTGAGTTAAACCACAATGCAAGTCTGAATTATGGCTTGTTAGTTTTAAAAATGGAGTGCTTTTTGCCGTAAAATGCTCGTCGAATACATGTTGACTTTATACAATGTCATAGTTCTGCACTATCCTGGAAAAAGAGGAAGAGAAAAAGCTTCACAGGGCATTTTTTGAAATGACAGCACAGTTCTGGCTTGGGTAGTTGTTTTCGGTCAGGCATTAATTTAGTATCACGAGAAAATCACAGCTTTCATTAGAGAGCGGAGCACAGACGACTCGAGCACCTGTGCAAAAGAGATGAAAGCACATTTATTTGTACGTCCGTGTTTGCGGATGCGCATTGAGAGCGTAGGAAAAAAATATTGCAGCTTTGCACTTCAAAAATGACTCACTCCCTCTGGTGGGAACATTTAATTCTGAACGCGTGATGCTGCTTTCCTTCCTCCTCCTCCTCTTGCATCCACCCGCCTCGCCCCGTCGCATTCATCTTGCTTCGCGTGACATCTGCTCCGCGTGCTGCAGAGCAGCACTTCGGTTTCTATGGTAGCTGCTGTAGCCATCGGACCCTTGGACCAGGCGGGGAGAGGAGGGGAAAAAAATACCAAAGTGGCCGGGTTCGGGGGCATGGTGACCGTTCGCCCTCGGCCGTTGGGCTGGGATGCAGAGAAGGTGCCCCAAGAACAGGTCTCTGTCATGGCCGGCAATTGCCGGGGTGTCTGTGGCCAGGGGCATTTACTTTCTCCTCCAGTGTGAAGTGGCTGAAGGACAGTAGTCAAGTGGAGGGGTGTGAAGAACAGCAGACTCCAGGTTTCGTTGAGCTTCACTCCGCGTTTCCTTTTGTCTTGTTTAGATCTCCAGTTTTGCAGCAAACGGTCCTCGGCTTCTGCCTTTCAGGTGGTGAAAATGCAGATTCCAGAGCTAAGATATTATAATTAAGTGTCTATTTATAACATAGTTTGTCATTAGAATTACCATGTCAGTTTTTAAACGAGAAGATAATGCCAGTTCACAATCTACACCTGTAGCTTCGTTGTTTTTTTTTTTTTTTTTAATTTTAAGCACACTTCTTTGATTTGTTCTGCCTCTGAATTCATTAAGAGGTCTGAATTAGCATCCTGCCGTATTGGCCGTGGCTTCTTCACTTCTCCGTCCCCCCAGGTATAAACACCAGGATTCTGAGCTGCCTCATTTCAGCTACGGTGAGTCGGATAAAATACACAGCCCACTTCTTCATTTTTAAAAAATTCTTTATGTAATGGAATCAGAATATGATTTGTGTTACTTGGTTGAAAAACACATGAGGATTGTCGTTCAGGTTGCAACCTCATGGCTCGTGTGCCACCGCTTACCGTGGGGCATTGCTGCTATGAAACGTCCGGTGTTCAGAATCAATGGTATCGTGTGATAACATTACAAAGATGTATTTATTTTAGAACAGGTCGTACATGGGAGACTAAGCCTTCAGGAGCTAGGATTCTCCAGTAAAATTAATATTTAACTTGGCACGTGTGAGAGGAAAGGTTGTCAGAGGTTATCATCACTCCTGTTTCCCGTATCTGGTATAACGAAGGACACGCGTCACGTGCCACGGTGTGGTGGGTGAGCTCACGGATGATCCTAGGCTTTGGCATGTGTTCGGAGAGACAGCTCCTGGCTTGGCAGGGTAAAGTTATTGTTGAATGTACTTTAGAGAACTCTGCTTTTCATGTGCGTGCTTCTTTTATTCCTTTTCTTTGAAAAATCGTTTCTTTTTTCTTTTTTGTTCCATTCTCTTTAATGCTTGGAATTTTAGGAAGCTAAGGCCAAATGTTCCGTCTTGTGTGAACAACATTTCGCATCTTCGGGCGTGCCTGCTGTACTTTGTGTGTGTTAGCTGGCTGTGTTTGTACCTTGCATCTTTTCCATTTTGTCAGTTATTCCCACTTAATCCTATATAATCTTTCCTCGAGTCTTTATCAGTGTGCCAGATCTCAGATCCCCCTCAGTCTCTTTTAAGTAGCTGTCAATGGCATGACGCATTCTCTAAAACTCGGTTGTAGTCTGTTGTGTGTGGCTCTCTGGTGCTGTTCTAAAATAACACAGATTAGGCTTTATGAGGAAAAAAAATCACAGAAAGTTATGCCAATAGAAGAGGAATACCTTTTACCAGGCTCCTTAGGATCGATGGTTATCTCCCCATTTTAAAGTGGTGCGTGGATGCCTGTTCTACCCTTAGAGTTGCTTCTGTTCCCATCTGTTGTGTNATTCCTTTTCTTTGAAAAATCGTTTCTTTTTTCTTTTTTGTTCCATTCTCTTTAATGCTTGGAATTTTAGGAAGCTAAGGCCAAATGTTCCGTCTTGTGTGAACAACATTTCGCATCTTCGGGCGTGCCTGCTGTACTTTGTGTGTGTTAGCTGGCTGTGTTTGTACCTTGCATCTTTTCCATTTTGTCAGTTATTCCCACTTAATCCTATATAATCTTTCCTCGAGTCTTTATCAGTGTGCCAGATCTCAGATCCCCCTCAGTCTCTTTTAAGTAGCTGTCAATGGCATGACGCATTCTCTAAAACTCGGTTGTAGTCTGTTGTGTGTGGCTCTCTGGTGCTGTTCTAAAATAACACAGATTAGGCTTTATGAGGAAAATAAATCACAGAAAGTTATGCCAATAGAAGAGGAATACCTTTTACCAGGCTCGTTAGGATCGATGGTTATCTCCCCATTTTAAAGTGGTGCCCGGAGCCTCTTCTAGTTGCGTGAAAGTCCCGTCCTAGTCTCCCATCTTTTCTATACTAATAGTCCTCCTTATAAACTGCTTTTTTTTTTCTTTTTTTTTCTTTTTGTCTAAAAGCAGACAGCAGTGAGAGGCTTCATTGCTTTTTAAACTGAATAAGCGCCTGACTTGAATCCCTTGGGTTGCCTAGAGGTGGTATTGGGTAGCTAAATTCCACACTGGCCTTCTAAAGGTAGCCGTAAAAGAAAAAGTTAAATCTCTCTAAAAGATGGTGAAGTTGTCTGAGTCCCCTCACTCGCTTGCAGGAGGCACCCACCTTAGGCAGCACCTGGTTTCTCTCAAATGGCCAAGCATCCCATAATGATGCTGTTCATTGCTGTAACTTCAACTGTAACTGATTTCTTTGGGAGCCGAGATCATGCCACATTTTCCGGTATTTGGCCCTGAACGGTCGTAGACCCCGTGGTCCACTTTGGAGAGGTGGAACATGAATTCTGCTCGTGGGGGAGGCCGCATCAGGAGGCCGTGGGGGCGGGTGGCCGGAGCGCTTACTTGGAGAAGGCGAAGATCTTTTCCTGAAACGGTGCTGGAAAGAAGCTGATTACGATCAGTAAGGGTGTAAGACAAACGACAAAAATCCAAAGGCCGCGGGCTGCTTGCAGTTGTGCAGACACCTCGTTTATCCAGGTTAGGATTATACACTGTTGTAAGTTCCTTGGGCCCGGCATGGCTTCCATTTTACACGCCTGGCACCGTGCTCCTGTTCTTAACTTCCCTTTGCTTGGTTGGCCCCTACCTCAATATATATATTTCGTACTATTGCTACTGGAATAATGCATATTAAAATGCATTCTTACATTAAATTCATATATTAAAATGCATTCTTTCTTAGCGTCGTTAGAATCCGTGACATCTTGGTTGTTGGCGGAGCGTAGCTATATTTGCATTTTTTTTATGTTTCCTCTGCACCTGTTGCTGGGGTTTTTGTTCGTGAGATCAGTCAGTTTATGATGTATGTGTGTATGTATTGATCAATGTTTGAAGATAATATTAAAAATGAGATTAGCACGTAGCAATGATATATTAAGTAGTGTAATTCGTCATTCTGCAGAGGCCATCATTAATTTAATTTGTTTAATTAAAATAGCCCATTAAAATGCTGGTGCTGGATTTAGTTACTGGCATAAAAACACTGCTGGCTTCCTTTTTGTTAATGGGACATCATATTATACAAGGTCTCAACAACTTCAACGTTTTGCTAATTGAGTCAGCAGTTCAATTTGAAATTAGCGTTGCTGGGAAGGAAAAACAAATCAAATATAGAACCTAGTTAGCATTTAAAACTTAAAACAGGGGATTTCCTTATTTTCTTTTTAGTGAATGTGAGCAGGAGGTCAGGTTGTTATGTGAACATTAAAAAATGTCATCACCCGACCTGCTGTACGCCTGACAAATGCGTCATGTTTATACTGACAGAAAGGAGCAAACAGAACAAAATGAAAAGGTAATGAGGTAGAGCACGGAGGGGCTGCGAAATCTTCCCCTCGGAAAGCTCGGCAATGTTTATTAATGCTGCTGGTTCAAAAATGCAACCTGCAATAAAATGCCGCGGTGGTTTTTTCCGGTAGAACTTGTGCTTTTTGGAATTTGCCCATGGTAGAAAAGATGACAATGAAATAATTGAAAATGAACAGAAAAGCGCAAAATGCATCCGTGCTGGTAAGCGCGTTTCTTTCCTCCTGCGGTTTTGAAACACTGGGCGTGGAGTGGAGAAAATTNGAATTTGCCCATGGTAGAAAAGATGACAATGAAATAATTGAAAATGAACAGAAAAGCGCAAAATGCATCCGTGCTGGTAAGCGCGTTTCTTTCCTCCTGCGGTTTTGAAACACTGTGCGTGGAGTGGAGAAAATTGAGTTTTACCCCTTCGTTGTTAACATTACAGCCCTGACCTTCTTGCAGTCTTCCCTTCTGCATGGCTGTCCTGGTTCTGCCGCCTTCTGCAATCTTCCCTCTTTGGGTTGAGTTTGTGCTGCTTCAAAGTGAAACCCCCAAACCCTTTTTTCCGTACAAAAATACAGTACGTGCCTGTTCTCGGACCATCCTGGATGACCTACACCAGTTCCTAAAACTTCAACACAAGGGTCCGATGGCTTGGTAATTCTATAGAGATGCTAGGGTAAACTTTTGGTTGCCCAACTTAGCGCCTGGTGCGATTTGAGATGCTTCAGGATAGCTGAGACATTTGTATGGGGCTGTTAGATAGGTCGAAGGACCTGCAGGACGCTTCTCGATCAGTGGCTGGAGATCAAAGCAAAGTATCTTTGTTTAGGCGACTGAATCCAACCTGCGGTTTACTAGCAGACACCTCTGCTGTAGGTTTGTTCCAAGAAAGGTCGTGGAGCGAGCTACAATCAAACAACTTGCTTGGGCTCTCTCTGTGGGCTCTTTTGTTCTCTGTTACAGGTGCACATCAAAGCTACGCCGATCATGGTGTGCTAAACATGGTTATGGCCTGAGTCCAAGCGCGGCCCTGCGACTGTGCACACTCTTCCGTTGTTAGCGTGATTGCTGGCATGGTTTTAGCCTTTCTCGCTAACAATCTCCAAAGCAATGCCCGTGAGAAAATCTGAGGGTGACAAGGTGAAGAACGGTTCCCAAGAGGCAGTTTCAGCGTGACCAGACCATTGGGAGTAGGAGAGTCTGGTTGCTTGGATGTGAGCCCAGCTCCACCGCCTGGCCTGTGGACCGCGTAATGAATAATGAATGATTCAGCACACTTTATTTTCCAGTATGAATGAAGCCATTCCACATCAAGAATTACTTCTGTGAATGAGAAGGACTTACACCGTTGCCTTTGATCATGGTAAAATCAAGGAATACTCTCCTCCACACTTGTTTTAAATAACGCCCTTCTCTTAGGCGGATGTCATTTTGCCTGTTGAGAAAATTGATGAAATGTTTAGCAAAACCAGTATCATAACCTTCTCTGGTGGTTGGAGATTTTCAGATGCTCCAAGCAGTGCGAAGGGGTAGGACCTGGGGACGCTTCCAGGCGACGCTGTGAGGCAGCAGGGAGGTACAGGGAGGGTGTAGGTCTGGGATCTGTCAGCCAAGTTATTTTCTGTAGAACTGGGGAATTGGATGTGTCGTGATCGTGTGGAAGACATTAGCTCAGACCCTTCTGCAGCATCGTGTACAACTCTGGTCACTCATCCAGGACAAATGCAGAAAAGTCTTAGTAGGATGATCAGGGAGCATGGAAGTATTACACAAGAAAAGGCTATGATTTGTTATGTAGCAAACAAGCTGAGCGAAAAAAAAAAGATAATTTTGTTTTCTAGAAATAGGAAAGGAGTAAATATCAGGGAGAGGGGAAAAAGTTGTTTAAGGAAAAGAATGTTAGCACAGATCCAGGTGGGTACAAATTGGCCATCTTTACATTTAGGTTTGGAAATTAGATGTTTTATAGTCATTAGAGCAGCTGGGTTCAGAAGCAGCTGCCCAAACAGTATAGAGGAGGTAAGAAATCTGTCGGCGTACGCGACAATGCTTGTAAAGTTCATGAAAGGATGTATGTGAGCTTCCAGTGGCAGGAAGCTGAATTCCTAAAAGAGAAGGTCTTTCAGACCTGCGGCCCTATGTGTGCAAAGTGCTACTATTTTAGGAACTAATTTAGCCTCAATTTTTCCCTATTTTTAAAAGAGCTGCGACTGCATTAAGCCGTCATACTGCATCCCATGCCTTATCTTTGTGGGTTTATAGACTCCTTGGGAGAACCATTACTTTGTTCATCAATATGCCATTTCCCAGACCCTGCGGTACACCTGCTTTGTGTGTCCCGCTATTCACGGCTGTTTGTGTAATGTCACCAGTTGCAAAGCCTGATGTACTGAAAAGACATGACGCACAGAAAATAAGCAATTCTATGACCAGAGAGTACTCTGGTGATGGCAGAAAGCTAGGTTTCCTGGGATCATACGCAGACAGCCAGTCAACAGTCAACAACCAGCCTGGTTGTCAACATCATCATAAAATTTCTTCAACATTACTTGAAAGTTCCCCATGAAAAACTCATCCGCTGGCCACAGAATTCCCAACGTCTTAATAATGACCATAAACAGAGAAAGCTTGAGGCATCTCTCTCTATGCAATGACCGCGGTGTAAGATAGCTTCTTCTCTTTGCTAATTATGCCTGATGAATCTATCCCTGATTTATATTTATATATATATAGGTGCATTTATTTCTTTGATTTTAACCGTTCCCATGTGTCAGTCAAGTTCATGAAAGTGGATCTGATAAAAGATAAGGTAGAGAGACCCCTAAAATTTGGAGAGACGTCTCATGCACGTAAGTTCATTTAGGTCCTTGGTAATTGATACGTGAACCCGGGCAATATACAAGAAGAAGTTAGTAAAAACGAGCGTGAAAATATTCTTGCAAATTAATCTTGCTAACCTAAACAGAAAGTCCTAATTTTAAAGTTCAGCTGTTTTGGTTGTCAGACAGAAGCGACACTACGTCCTGATTCGCCAACCAGTTCACCAACAAATGACGTGGATTTAGAATTGATTTCCACCGCTTTTAGAGTGAATACAAATCAGAAATGGGTAGAATACTGACATTAACCTCTTCACAGATATTAAATGAGTAGAATAAAAAGGCCTATATTCATGGAGTAAACTGGCTAAATAGTCTGTGAGTGGACGCAGTAGGGTTTTCAGGTCTTCTGAACAGTACCTCGTTTCCGCTTTCAGGGTCTATTTTTCCAAAGACTTCAACGCGTGAAGAATTACTAGATACTGGTGATCCATGGTGTCTTCTGCAGCGCCAGAGGTTTCCTGTCAGTAACTGTATTTAATTCGGAGCATCAGTGTGTCTGAAAACACTGCTGAATATTGCAGCACATCCCTGATGTGGAGAACTGGATTCCAAGTGTGCTTTCATTTTTTTTTTTTAAAAAAACCTACTAGGTTAATTATTGCTTTGATTATAGAGCTAGAATTGCCATCTGTCACAAGCTCTGTGGGATGACCAAGCTTATTTTAGCTTAGTGTTTTCCTACATATAATGTTTATTATTCCCAAAATAATAGGATGTGGGACAGATACTATCATCCTGGGACAACTTGTCATGTGATGACTTTACTCTTATCTTCATGCTGTACTGCAATGCAATTACATTTTCGCGTGCCACTCTATTAGGCTCTGAGCTACACGCTATTATATTGCGCATGGCTTCGCGTTGTGACACAGACAGGGAAAAATAGTGCACCTGACTGACATACCTCATCTGTTTAATTAATGTTATTTCCATATAATGAGTGTCTAGCAGTTAGCCAGTAGCTTTCTTGAAAGTTGAGAGCACTTGGGAAAATGGGATGTTACCGTCAGATTAAAATATACTCACTTGGTTAAGGATCCTCCTCAGATCTACCACAAAACAACGCTCCTCTTTGCATCGGGAAGAGTTAAGATGAAGTCTCCTGGTGCTGACTGCTGTTGCTGTATTACAAGGAAAAAGGCATGAACGCAACCAGCTTTGTTTGAGGCTTTGCAGATAAAAGTGAATATTTAACTATCATCCTAAACCGAAAATGCTTCCAGGTGAGAAAACACAAATCTGTGGAAATACCACTAAATAAACAGGCAGATGTATTAGCTCCTAGCTCAAGTCTTAATTGAGCCCGGGCTTTAATTCTGTGAAAATACATTACCATAATCAGCCTTGCTACGATGAGGGCTGCCGCTAGCGGGAAGAGTTTCAAGCTCCTCGCCGTGTAAAGTTTGGGAAAAAACCTCACATTCTGGGCCAGAACTAAATTAAAGGATCATTTTATAGACTGGCGAGTTAATATAGTGACACCACCAAAGCCTCTTGCAGGTATTTCCCCCTAAATAATAGGTAGAGGAAAACTGTAGGATGTGTCACTCTCACCTATTAGCTGCTAAAAAGATCGCTGTGTGCCTTCGCGTGCCATTCCACCCTGTCACTTACTCCTTGCTTCTTCAGGCTTTTCGTTGGCATTTTTTGATCTAGAAATAGTAAAGGATATTTGAACCCAAGATACGTGCGTGGAACAACTTGAGAGTTACCGAAGTTTTTCAAATGTTTCATACCAAGCTAATAGGCCATGAAGGAGAGGGCCAGGGCGCTACCTCCTTTTTCAGTTTATTGAAATGATCCTCACAGAAAGCCGTATGACCGTTTCTAATCACATAAAAAGGAGGAAAATAAAAGAAGAGAAATTAATTGCCAGCAGCCGAGCTTTCGCGGTGAGCTGTCCTGACAAAATGCAGTGTCTGTCTGTAGGCAATGAATAAAGTGCGTGTGATTTCAAACTGCAGGAGATGAGAATGTAAAACCGTAGCAGGTCTCTTGTCACCGCCTCTTCTGGACGACCAGAAAGAAATCCTTTGTTTTGGTGGGTTTTGGTTGTGGGGTTTGTTTTTTTTTTTTCTTTTTTAACACTTTTGCTGTGGAGCACCCTGTGCAAACAAGCTTCAAAACCCAAGTTACCGAGCTTTTCAATTAAATTCCCATCAAAGCCACAAATAGAAAAATCAATACGGTTCACCGAGCATTTCTAAAGTTGCTCAAATACTGCCTGAGAGAGGCCTCAGCGGCAGTGCTTCCCCCCCCTCCCCAGCATTGTTTCGTTAATGATTTCAAAAATCTGACATTTTAGCGTCTCACCTCCAAAACTTGAAACCAACTTAGAAGCTTGTTTGCCTCCCCTTCGCGTGTCGAATGCGGCGTCTTCGAAACCGCTTGGTTGTGACTCTGCGTGTGGATTTATGCTAGCTGTTTTGCCGGTACGATACCAATAAAAGCAAATTCTTCCAGCGGGGCTGAGGACCCGTCGAATGCGCTCGAGCACGTGGGTCTGTGCGTGCTCCTGCTCCGGAGGACGCCCTCCAGCCATGCCCGAGGCAGCTCTTCACAAGTCCCCGTGCAGGGCAGAGCTCTTTTCTAGGGTGAGCCTCAGAGGATGCACCGGAGATACTCAAGTCGATTTGCAATTTCAGCCGAGGCGGCAGGATTGGATCCCTGAAGCGTTGTTTTTGCTGACCGTCATTGCGAGCGGGTGCAAAAGCAGTGGCGAATTGTGAACCTAGCTGCCGCATCAGCACCATTTTAATTGAATATACATTGCTTTATTTAGCTGTACGGATAGCATCAGTTGTATTATTTCTTTAAATGAAGGTCTGGAATGCAAATGGCGTGCATTAAAGTGTAGAGAGCAAAGGATGGTATTATAGCAGGAGCAAACATCTGAATGAAACGCAGAGAAAAGAACTGAGACTCGGTGATATTACTGCTGATGGCAAACTTGGGCGAAATGTGCATTCACCCGTTATCTTCACTCCCCGTGTGTGCACAAATCGCATCCCCAGCTTATTCGGAGCCTGCGTACTGTTAGCACAGTCACCGGGGCGTTTGGGCAGCATTAATAAAACCGCATTAGTATGCAGCAAGGTGCTCCTCGCCCTGCTAAATCACTTTGTAAAGTGGGCCTACGAGCTCTCCCTCTCTTTGTTATGACAGCATTACTCCTCACGCTTCTGATGCAAGACTAATAGGACTTAAAAGTAGAGAGCTAAATTAGGTCGATGGGAAATGAAGGCAAGGGTAAAGGCTGAACTGGGCTGATGGAAAAGAGTGCGCTGGTGGGAAAGGCTGGGAGAAAGGGAACGTAGACGGGGAGAGGCCCCGGGGAGTCGGGCTACGTGAATAGGGCACGAGAGACCTGAGCAGGAAGGGAATTGAAGCCTGTTCCGAGTCTGGCATGATGAAGATAGCTGAAGCGTTAGCATTAAAAAAAAGGAAAACCCCCCAATATTTGCAAAACAAGATGATCCAGTGAAATGATGCATGTGAAAAGAGTGAGGAATAAGGAGGGCGTAATACACTAAGGAAATAGAGAGACAAATGGCTGGAAAATTAGAGTATTTCTGTTAGGAGGCAAAACATTCAAGTCATCTATTTTTTTTTCTTCCTACAGACTTTTAGTTCAAGGATGCTTCTAACCAAACAGAGCGCCGTATTCCTGGTCCTATATGGTTATTTTTTTAACACTTGCCAAATGGTGTCTGCTAGCCTGTAACAGATACAAGAGATTATTTCCCAAATCTGCAAGAATTGTCACTTTACACTTGCAAAGTGAAGACTTCTTGACTGGCAATACGGGAAGAATGAATTACGCATGGGAAGTGCTGCGTGCCGATTTTCAATGGCGCATGGGCACAGTCTGACAAATTAGTTTCCTTGGCTTGTGTTTGAGTGGGGTGTGGGTAAGGAATGAATGAGAAGGTGAACAGGGGGATCTGGCTTTCAAACATACTGAGATTTCCTGATTACAGAGACACCAGTCCAACACTGCAGAGCAATACTGCTCTGTGAGGATCTGCAATGAGTGCGTATGAAATGTGAGTAACTTCACGGTACCTTCAGCA
The DNA here is from genome assembly GCA_013398225.1 of Steatornis caripensis. Classification (NCBI taxonomy): domain Eukaryota; kingdom Metazoa; phylum Chordata; class Aves; order Caprimulgiformes; family Steatornithidae; genus Steatornis; species Steatornis caripensis. The sequence goes on along the minus strand of VZSC01000342.1, from coordinate 279,272 downwards.
CCATCGCTAACAAAATGGCATTACAGCTGCAGGGCAAGGCAACGTTAACAGTAGGCTTCCTAAATTCAGGCTAGTTAAGCGATTTGTTTATGAATTAGCCATGCACAAGCAAACCAGAAGCAATCCCGATNTTCAGCACCATCGCTAACAAAATGGCATTACAGCTGCAGGGCAAGGCAACGTTAACAGTAGGCTTCCTAAATTCAGGCTAGTTAAGCGATTTATTTATGAATTAGCCATGCAGAAGCAAACCAGAAGCAATCCCGATCAGAGCAGCGTTTCCCCTAGCAGCACGGAAGAGGAACGCGCGTTTCTTCCTGTCGTTTTGAAAGTCACCATTTGGAACATCAGGTGGAAGAAGTGACGCCTTTCCCACTGTGCTGCCTTGTCCCGGGTGATAGATGGCCCATGCTTCCCCATCAAAGACCTTGCGCATCCCTTGTTTATATCCAGTTGTAAAGGACGGGGAGAGCGAGCAGCTTGCACATCAGAAAGTTTGTTTCGGGGAGGAGATTAATGAGATGAAGACGCACTTGCTACAACTACGTGGATCCTTAGAGGAGTCTGAATGAATGATGTCCAAACGGAGGATGTGTCGAGGTTGTAGCTTCATTGCATCATAATACGTATAAGCAGGAATGATTAGAGAGGCGAAGTTGCAATTAGTATTTCATTCCAAGTTGAGTTTTGACTCCCTCAGTTAAGCAAAACAGATTTCTTTCCCACGTTTCTACTATACTTTGTAGACTACGTAGGACAGGTCAGAAAACAAATTCTGTTTCTTAGAAAACAGCAAGATAATCGAGTTTTATATGCGTGCTTTTGTTTCACATTAAACCAATTAAAATGGTTTGATTTGCGTGTGTGCGCGAAAGAACAGAGAGATTCTGAGAGAAGGAGGCTTTGTGCACACTGCCCAGGTCGTGGTGGCTGTGAGATTGCTCCCCAGGGATGGGGGGGTCATCCCTGCACTAACTCCTCGATGACCCAGGTGGGGTGGGGTCTCCTGCCGCATTGCACTGACACCGCGTTATCACGTGATGGGGGGCGATCCCTACCTTGAGAAGTATTTTGCGGCAAACAGCAAATATTTCCGTTCTGATCTAATGAACATAGATGATTTAGCGGAGAGCTGCAGAAGAGAAGGAAGTTGACCGAGGCAGCACAAGGAGCAGGAAACAAAGCTTGGTCAGGGTTTTCTTCCCAGCACGTAGTGATGACTGTGACCTGGATGGGGGTTTCCCTCCGCTAATTCTTCCACGGTTTAGCAGACCGCAATGGCCTCTCAGCATCCTCTGGTTTTCCTCTCTCTTTTTTTACCGGCTCAGCCATTGCGCATATCCTACTTGACACTGTTTGCTGTTTAATAACTAGTAACTCTATAGCAACTGTGTAATGGACGCGGGTGTAGTTAAGAAAATTTGTAGTTCGAGGGGTAAAGTAGGCCGTCGAGCATACAGTCCACGTGCTCTGTGGGAATGCCTCTATGGAGCTGGCCTTGCACAGGCGATGTGTTTGCCTTCTGCTTCTGTAAGAAATCAGTCATTACACAGTAATACTGCCTCCTGGCACTGCCTCTTCCCTTCGAAGGGGTTGGGAAATGCGTTCGGCCTCCGGTAGATTGGTTTGGCAGGTGCCTACTGCTGGCACGGCNTTTTCCTCTCTCTTTTTTTACCGGCTCAGCCATTGCGCATATCCTACTTGACACTGTTTGCTGTTTAATAACTAGTAACTCTATAGCAACTGTGTAATGGACGCGGGTGTAGTTAAGAAAATTTGTAGTTCGAGGGGTAAAGTAGGCCGTCGAGCATACAGTCCACGTGCTCTGTGGGAATGCCTCTATGGAGCTGGCCTTGCACAGGCGATGTGTTTGCCTTCTGCTTCTGTAAGAAATCAGTCATTACACAGTAATACTGCCTCCTGGCACTGCCTCTTCCCTTCGAAGGGGTTGGGAAATGCGTTCGGCCTCCGGTAGATTGGTTTGGCAGGTGCCTACCGCTGGCACAGCGTCGGCAGCTGTAAGACCCAGATGCCTGGCTCTGATTTATCCACGGCATCTGGGAGTCAGCTCTTATGCAACCTGGCTCGGCCAGCTTGCTTCTTGAAGAATGTGGTGTCGGGTTAGGGTTAGTACATTACTTTCTTCTCAGTTGCTGTTTTTTAAATCTCGTTTATTCTTTGCAGTCCCTACCTAATCTCATGGGTAGAGAATGCATCGTTATAGTCAAAGAGTTAACAGCAAGAACTGCGTGTAGAGAACAAAACACCCAACTATATTGAATATTTACACCAACGTGCAATGCCTCTAGCAAGTTTTGAGATGACTGCATGCCTTCTTACAGAAGTACATCTTATGATCTTGTGGTGTACATCACACTCAAGCACGTAAAATCACTGGGAGTAGTAAAGAAGTCACGTTCCCAGCTAAAATTACCTTAAAATGTTGGCGTGCCCAAGAGCTTTTCAAGTGAAAGGCGAAATCGGCATTCCTTTAAATTCTGGGTATTGTGGCTCCTGCCATGTATTCGCAATCACTGTTTTGTGCCCGTTGACTCCAAGGGAAGGAATTAATCCCATTTTGGGTCACAGACTGGGGGATCTGGTTTTCGTCTTTCAACAAACGTCGCTTGATTCCTTCGGGAAAAAATCTTTTGTCTGTCATGGTAGCGTAATGCTGATTTTTGTATGTGTTTTATATTGTCACGCAGCTACATCTTGTGCACTACACGTTACAATCACAGTGACCCCGTGCAGACCGATCATTAGCCGGTATAAATAATCACAGCTCTGGTGGTTTCCAAGCATTCACTTTGTTTTCTGCTCGCTGAGACCGTGACCCGCATTCCTTTCAAACCTGCTGCGGTAAGAAACTCGGAGCCCAATCCTGCTTTCAGCAAACTCGGGAGACTTTTTGCAAGTGGCTTAATGGTGCTTGAGAAGGCCCCAGATCTTACGGCTCGCTTTATGTGCTGCTTGCACTTTTAAGGTTTGGAAATGTGTTAACTTAGCTCTGATGAAAAGGGGAAAAGGCAGAAGTGCTGTTCTTCGTCTATGGAAGTACATTTGTTGGGTAGGCTGTGTTCTTTTAATGCTTTCCTCAAATGCCATTTTGTAACAGTAAAACGCTCACTAAAAATACTAAAATATTTTTAGTTGTCGAGTACAAATCAGATTGAGCTGCACATTTCCCTCGTGAGTAAAAGTGATGAGTTTGTGTTCATTAACTCGGGGCCATCTGGTGCAGACATGCTGCAGTCTGTGAATCAAACATGCATCAAACTCCAGGGATCAGAATAACCGCCAGACCCAGTGTTTGGGGGGCTTGGGGGTGGAGGCAGGAGGAACAGGGTAGCCGACTATAGATTTTGCTCTTTTAAAAAATTAACTCTGCTCTACAACACATTTCAGAGCTTAATGTTATCCTGTTGTAAAACTGTTCCGGGCTCATCGGTGACCATTCGAGTAACCTTCAGGGTGCTCGCCTGCCGTTGAAGTAATTGTACCTGTCTATTCTGTGTACAAAATGACTAAATAGTATTGCGTTTCTCTTTTAAATAATGCATCTTGAGGGTGAAGCTACACAGATGCATACAAGAAATAAATCTAAGCAGCCTTTCTCAGTGTTTCTGGGTTTGCCCTGATGCAAGTCCTTGGCATTTTCACTTGCATCGGCATAACTGGATTAGATTTTGTTACGTTTCATAGAGAACTTGGTAAAAAGAAGGAGTTGTAATTAGAGGCCATGATTCCATCTGAAATCCGCTCTGGATTACCAACCTGGCAGCCTTTATACATTTCTCACCCAAATATCTCCAGACTTTCTTCTTCCTGCCTCTCCTGTACGTGTTTTTTCTGGGCTCTGCCATCATCTCCTCCAAGCTCACATGTGTGAGGGGTTGCAGTGATAGCTGAGTGGTCCCACAGGGTGGGCGAGAGCCAGTTTTAAGCCCGCACGTGTTTTGAGATTTGATCCAAAGTCACCAGGCTCCACTTGCAAACCTGTATAACCGTGCGAGTTCACCGTCACGTGGCTCCAGCTCCTCTCATCTCTATTGCATCATGTTTTCAGCGTTTTTTATCTGTTAACCCTCGTATAAACTTGAGAATGACGTAGACTAGGGGCCGTGAGAAGCATGGCAACGCTTCCTTTGAATTCTGGGAACATGGCTCCTGGCACAGAACAGGTTTGCTTTTCTGAAAAAAATACGCGTGACTTGGTTTCCTTCTTGCTCTTTTTGTCTGGGACCTGCAAAGTCTGAAGGGGGGAATTTCTTCCCCACAAATGACGAGTAAGAGGTAGGTCCAGGCGAGGCAGGTGTGACTGGGCTAAACACAACCAGTGTGAATTGTGTTACTGGGAGAGGGTGATGACAGACCAGTGATCATATACGGGTGATGCAGCTGCAGGCTGTGGGAAGTCCCTGGGCGCATAAACCCAGCAAAGCTGGAGCGTGAAACAGCAGCAGAAGAAAGAGCTGTTATTAAATAGTAATAAGAACCCTCTTGCCTAGGAGACGGGGAAGGATTGAATTCAGCGTATCGCAGAATCACAGAACCCTGGCACGGTGGGGGCTGNGCTCTCAGCCTCTCCTCACAGCACAGAGGCTCCAGTCAATTCGTACTTGGGGTCAAGTCTGGTGGTAAAAAAGAAAAAAGGACGAAGCCCATTTTCTGACCCTGAGGCCGGGTTGTCACATTCATATAGCTGCTCAAATAAAAGCAAACCAGAGTGGCTGTGTCCTTATTGTCTTCCGAGATAAGTCCCAGGTCCATTGCATCCTTGGTACGGGCAGTGCTGGCACAGACACCAGAGACTTCAAGATGCCGTGGGCCACACAGCTGCACCAGTGCCTGAGACCATGTCCTCGCTCTGCTTAGTTTTCTTATATAAACATAACCTTTGGGGCTAGGGGGTACTTTGCACAGTCAAAATGGATGTGCGTATAAACTTTGCTTTTTCTTTCCAGCCTCAGTCCCTATAATAACATATTACACTATTTTTATACAAGGTTATTTTGTTTTGAATGCACCATCTGTGTCACTGTAAACATCTGCTTATTCCTAACGTCAATAGATTTTTCTTTTCGTAACATCAGGAGGGATAAGATCTCCAAGAAGGAGCTGAAATTATTGTGAGCTTACAGAACGAGCCGTATGTCTAGGGCGATAAAAGAGACGGGGCCACCGCCGTTCTCGATATCCTTTGAATTGTTCGAGTGGTGCCTCGCAGGGTTCTGCCCAGGACAGCAGTCACTCCCCCGAGTATCTCTTAGGTATGTGATGCCTGTATTTGGGCAACCGAATTGAACCTCTTGAAATCAGAGCCTTTAGAGCAATTCTGCTGACCAAGGATAGATGTTTACTTTGGGAGGAGTTGAATTGCTCTCTGGGCTCCACTGGACCCAATTAAGTTGCCCACACGCATGCGTCGAGCGCTGTTAGAGGTGATCTGGGATATCTGAGGTGTCCGCATAAAGCTGGCATACATGACTCGGTACCCACAGGAGATCTGAGCCGTGGAAATGGTAGTCACAGGCTGGACAAGACTCCCTGTGGCATCTCGAATTATGCCTATGGATGTGTGTTTTTAAGCAACTCTATCCTGCAGTAAGGCTTTGTTGCCTTTAAAGGGAGCTTAGAAACCTTCTTGCAAATGCCCAAGTCGAAGTTTCCGGAGGAGAATCCTGTTTCGTTATTTTGTTAGATGTCCTAGGGCGTAAGTTGTGTTCTAAGCATCTGTGATGTACCCACTGGCTCGCAGTCTAAAAGTTGTGTCCGTCCTTGCGAAGGCAGAGGACAGCGTCTGCTTGCTAAACCAGGCGGAGACCTTGTGCGGGCACTGGAGGCCAGTTTTTCCTGTGGGTTGTGGCAGCACTTGTGGGCCACTACTGCAATCTGTAAATAAGAAATGACACGGCTGAAAACCAGGATGAAATCCATACAGGAGAAAGGAGAAGATTCAGGTCTATAGTCTGTCACTGACTTAATAACAAAAAAATATAAATCTATTATTAATATATGAAGAGAATGAGAGCAGCAGTAAGTCATCACTTCTGAGCACAGATCATGTTTCCATGACAATACCTCTATCACCGGATAATCCATCTAGCATAAGCTTGTCTGTCCTACTGGGGATGTATTTTGGCATATTTGGAAAGAAAACCTCTGAAACTCAAACAGAATTACGCCTTTGAAAAAGTTGGGGTTTTTTTTAAAGGTTCCCACTCTTCTCATCACTCTCTTAAATGACTCGTCGTATTAATGGGGCTGCTCGGTCAAAGGAGATAACGGCGCAGCACAGCCCCCTTGTTTCTTTTCTCTGTTCTCTTTGAGTCTTCTCATCAAAATGACCGTCCCTGCTCTGGCTCTTAATTTCCTGCCTGGATTCAGTCACTCTGCTCTCCCATTAAGGGCAGTTTTGTGAATGACATCTTTGAAAGCTCATCATTGCTTCCATTTGCCTGCAAGGGAAATGACTGCTTACTCATCCCCTTTGGGAAATGAAGTTTACCTTCCAAGGAGGTCTCTTTTTTCAGTACTTTGTACTGGGGCTCTTTGCAAAATTCTCAGTAAGCTGGTTGGCTCCTCCTTTGTGCGACCTCTAGGAAGAGAAATCCACGTTCGTGCTCATTTGCGCGAGAAAGCGTGCGACTTGCAGGCTCTAATAGCTCGTTTGTCAAGTAACTTTTTCTGTAGGACAAGGTGATTCTTTGTCATTTTCTATTAAAGGATGTTTCAGAGTTGCACCGATTTCTTTCTCTGTAGGATTGCGTTTCCCCCTTCAGTCTCGTGACGTTCCAGTTTGAGTCTTTGGGATTTTGGAATGCTGATGAAATTCTGGATTCTGATTCGTTTCGTATCACCTGACTGTACCTTAAGTTCCTTCTGTACTCCCTTTATGGCTTCTTTGCACAGTGAGTACAGCAAGTTCACGGCGAGCCTTAGCCGAGGTGAAAATCAGGTGCGTAGTTTTTGTTGAACGAGAACTGAAGGTTCATTAACAGCGGTTGACTTTGCATTGCCTTGAGAAAAAGTCTAAAGCTTCTCAAGCCTTTGACGTGAGCAGCAGCGCACACCGAAACCTGGTCTAGCGCAACTTCCAGCGTCCGCGCACGTTGTGGTCCATCCGCCAGAACCAGTGGTTTTTGTGATTTGCTCTCCACGCTTCCCGTTATTGCGATCTGCGAGGCAGTTATTTGCCGTTTCTTGGAAATTATGTGGTTAGATGCAATTCTCAGGCAGACAGAAGTACCTCGGCAAAGTGATTTTCAATTTGTTTTTCATTAGGCTCGCTGAGAGGCTCACTTGTGCTTTCTGAGGGAGACCTTATAACTACTAATCTCTAGGAGCGGTGATCTTGGGGGGCCATAGCGGATAAAACGAGATTATTTTCATAGATCTGCGCTCGCCTTTTTTTCTGTTCCCATTTCCTTTCTGAAATTGCGTCTTGTGTCAGAGAATAAAAAGAAGGAATTCTATTCAGTGCTGGTGTCATTATTATTACTCTTATTCCATCCTTTCCTCTTTTCTTTGCTTGACTCTCTTGTTTAGCCATTCAACCTTTCAGAGCAGGAGGTAGCCTATTCCACAGCCCCGCGGTGGTTTTATAGCCTCAGTCCCAATAAAATCAGCAAAGATCAGGCTCCTCAATGACTTTGGGGATTTCAGATACGTTACGCTGAAAGCTAACAGGGGCAATGACTGCCGCGTGCTACGCCAGCGTACTGTGTCGAGAACGATGCCAACGTACTGTGTCACGAAGCTATGGCACAGCATTAACGGACAGGGGAGAGCCAGCCCGTCTCCCTTTATAAATACGACTGCGGTACAGCTGTGCGCTTGCGCTGGGGTATGTGGGAGCAATATTAATTCGAACGCTTGGATTCCATCCGCATCTTCTCGGCTCTGGTGCGTGGTGACTCCAGAAGAGCCCTTTTTTGAGGCGGTGTATCTGACGAATTGAGTTTAATACAGGTAAATAACCCATTGCTATGTGTTGGTCAGAGGAGAAGGATGAAAAAGTCCCAATTAATCAGATCTCTTCCTGACTGGCTCCGGCAAAGAGATTTCCAAGCGTGCCAAGTGGCTGAATAGCTGGCTTTGCCTAAATATGATAGAGACTGTTTCTGAAACTGTTGTGCTGAATTTGTTTGGATTTGCGTTGAGGCGACGGCAGCGGAATGTCAGGTAGATTGATCTTGGCTTTTGTACGCCCTGTTCCAGGTATCGTCCCTTTGCCTCCCATCCACTTTGCCCAGGAGTTTGACCGCAGCGTTTTTAGCCTTGACTTTTGAATAGTTCTGTTGAGGCTCGCGTGAACCAAATACAATTTGACTGGCACCTCTGGAGCAAGCGATGTTTCAGTGAGTGAGTAGAATTAAATTGTTGACTGGGTGTCATTAAAGAAAGGAGAGAGGGATTTGTAGTCTTAGCCATTAGTTTTCTTCGTTTTGGTTCACAAAGCCTTTTAAACAGCCTGTTTGGACCATATATAGCGTACAGCTTTTCAACATTTCCAAGCAATAAAATGTGATGTTGAGCATTTTGGTTGGCTCTTCTCCTGATCTTAGCACTTTTGAAACACCTCACTGGCCTAAACCTGCTCTCTCGGTGGGGAATAACCCAGACCAAACCTCTGAAGAAATCAGGGTGCTGTGCTGGTATGTCACTTAGAAAAAGCTCCGACCCTTTGGCCCTCTGATCTTGTGCATTTTAGAAATCACTCCAGCAAACACTTTGAATTATGCCCAGACTTTTGAGATGAGCATTTGCTGCGTGCAGGCAACCATTTAACACAGCCGCTAGCCCATTCGTGTCAAACAGGTCCCGGCGAGGTGTTGGAGAGGAGGAGAGGGTCTGTCCGAGCCCAGCCCTGAACCCAGCAGAAGCCCCTGCACAGAGCCTTTGGGCTCACAGTGGTACATCGTTTTCCTCTCCGGTGTCGCAGATTAAAGGTACAAGCTTTTCTTCTGCACCAGCAGCGGTACAAAAGGCAAGATGGATAAAAGTAAAGAGAGTGAGACAGCACTGGTAGAAGAATGGCTGCAATCAGGTTACAATGAGCTTATATCAAATGTGTTCTGAAAGTTCTAATAATTAATTGTTTCTTAAACTGTGCAGCCTATTTGTTTGATCTTTCTTCGGCATTTCTAAAGCAGTGTATCATTTATTTTTCTTCATTCTTTTCTCCTTGTGAACCATATTTCTATACTTCATACTTGATTTAGTAACCATAGCAATGAAATAAATGCATTGTCTTCATTTACAATGGTGTCTAAATAGGTGCTCATCTCTGTGTAAGTCCTTTAACAAGGGATAGTCCCCTGCCACCATAATGAGAAGGCTATGGGCTACGTTATTGAAATAATTTTCACTTTGATTTTGTGACATCAAGTCCAAAAGTCTCTGAAAATGCATTTGTGTCTACTTTATTTCTCGAGAGCATACACAGAAATATAGAACCAGAACTTTCCAGGGGTGGTGTTTGTGTAGAGAGAGAACACGGTTAGCGTTATGTCTTTCTGGATACAAAGAGATGCATTAATACCTTTTTTTTTCTTACGCGACCCTCACATCATCAGTAACCCAGAAGTTTCTATAGAGAGAGAAAAAAAATTGCATACTGACTTTTTCCCTAAGAAGGAGTACATGCTCTTGTGCTTGGGCAGTCCTTACAGGAGTAGACGTAAACTGTGTTCATTTCCAAAGGTTAAAAATAAAAGCTGGAAAAGCAAAAAAAAAAAAAAAAACCACCACCAAACCACCTCTCCTTTTGTGTTCCTAACAGTTTGCTTTTGCAACTCCGTGGCAGATGCATGACTCCCTTTAGCTTATTCACCTTTTATGTATGAATTCTGTTTTTCATAGTCTTGTGCAACCACAATTCAGTCTTTTTCTAGAAAACAGACATAGATTCCTATGCACTGACGCCACAGTCATGCCCTAGCGTCCCAGCACTTGTAGGAGTTGAACATCACGTTTGAGCAGCGATTTGCGACTATTTTGTTTTATGTTGTTAGGATCGCGCGGAACAATCCGAGAATGCTGTGGTAGATTTGCCCTGGAATTATAGCGTAGCCTCTGTGCATCACATTCTTCCCATACCTCTGCCACAGGCAAGAAATGCTGAATTGGTGTCAACACTGAATCCTACTCAGATAAATGCAAACGACATGTTGCTACGTGCTCCGTGAGCATCTCTTGAATGGAGTAGTATTACAGCTACTGAGATTTGAATTTAAACCTTTCAACTCCAGGCATATTCTTTAAAAGAAAAGGCTTGTTATCCCTGTTACATATGGAGCCTAGATTTCCAGGAAAAAGAGACTGGAAAGGATTTGAACCATCAGCGAATTAGAGACCTAGATTAGAATTCCCTGAACGTTTTGCACAGAAATATTTCATGACCAAAAATGTGGTTTTAACTACGGGAAATTTTCTCATGAGGATTAATTTTGTGTCTTTGGATAGCAAAGCATCTGAAAAAATCCATTTTAGGCTGTTGATTGTGTATATATATGTTGACATATGCATGTGTGTATGTGCTATATAAACAGCCAGTATCTGGATTTTTGCTTTTTCATAAAAGTTTTGAAAAAAATCAGTGGGATAAGAACAGATTAAAATGCAATGCTTCTATTTTATTTGATTTAGGTTTGGGTTTTTTTTTTTTGTGAAAGAAAAGAATTTTCCTAGTAGCTCTACTTTTAACTGTAAGTCTTAGCTTCTGGCCATTGCCTGTGTGTTATAAATGCCCAATTGCAGAAGCCAGCTGCTGACTCTGGACTTTCAAACTCTGTATATCTCTAATAGGCTAAATCAAGAAAAAATCTCTTGCAAGTGCATAGCGTGGCTAGCAGCAGGATAGGTAATTTATACATTCCCTGGGGTTCGCAGGGAGTCTGAAAATTGAAATTGAAGCTTAGCCCTGTGTCCTAGTAATGTCACTTCTGTATCGCCTGCCCATATGTTATCTAACACAGCTCTCACCTGTGTCAGTACTGGGGTTTGAGCCTTTACTGCTTGACCTGAAGCTGTGCCCTAGCTGGGGGCTGCGGCAGAGTTGTGCTCTGCATTTTGGGCACAGAAAGGGGACTCAGAACACACAGGGCACAGGGGGTTGCACTGGGTCTCTTCAAAGGAGACAGGTGTGTGCCATCTTTGACTCAGCAGGAAAATCCTTTTATCTTACGAAAATCTTCTGAAATACTTTTTTTTTTTTTTTTTACTTCTTGCGGTACTGGTTTAGATGACAGTGCAGGTAGTTCCTGCAAAAGGGTAACGAGTTTGGGGGGGATAATTTTTTAAGGGAAGATGTTAAAGGCAGAGGCTGTTTCCCAAGATTGCAGTAAAATAAGAGTGAAGCCTTGTGGCGGACAGACCCCTGAACCCTAAATAATGACAACAGAAATAATAGGAATAATAATGTTCTCGTGATGATCAGACCTTTCTTTTATGTATATGTCAAAGCAATAGCATATAGAGAGGTTATAGGAAAACAAGGTGTTCATCCTGTCTCACCAGAAAATTCGTGAGCTCCTTTCCCATACAAAATTCTTGTCTTAATCCTTTTTACATAGTCTTTTCCCCTTCCTTCTTTCTTCATCCCCTTCCTCGTTTCTTTGCCCTTTAGGGAACGACTTTGCCAACTACAAATGTCACAGGGTGTCCCGCAGTCGTCGTAGTCGCACTCTTCAAAGCCCAGAAGCTGTGCTTTGTTTTCATAACTGGGGGGAAAAAGCCCAATGCTATGTGTTTTCCACCTCGTCTTACTTTTGAGTGCGTACATCTTAAAACCAAAAGTAGAAAAAAAAAGGAATGTCGCCTTCCGTTTATTCTAAGGACATTATGAAACAGCGCTTGAAATAGTAGTGCTGCCCTTCTCTGATGTGCGTTCCTGTCCTGTGGTACTCACTCACAGCGTCAGACGGTTGGGAAGGAATGAACCGAATGGATGTGTGGACAGTATGAACATGGCGATCCTGAGTTCTGACAAACCATTTTAATTTAGATTTCTTAAGATGGTTTTGAAACTCTGCAAGCCCCAGAAAGATAGGCAAATACTCTTGTTCTTATAAACCATTTTCTTTCTCATCTCATAGGACCCTCAAATAACACCTAAAATACGGGTTCGTGACAAAACCCAATGTTTTCTGAGCACAGTATTCAGATTCCTCGTATTTCTGAGGTTATTATGAATTATTGTATCAATGGGCCAATAAAAATCACAATGACTGTAGAATTGGGAGGGATATCGCAGGTCTTCAAAGCTCAGTCATATCTTGTTGCAGACAGGATCGTATCATCCGATCCTTGTCCTGTAGATGATCAGGCTTTATTTAGTAGTGCATCCTTTCCCCAATTTCTCTTCCACATGTGAGTCTCTTGGTGGACAGCTCTATAATCTTAGGTTTTCTAAGAGCAGAGGAAATCAGAATGTTACTTCCAACGTAGCTGATTATGGAAATATATGATGGAGATAAATTTACTCTTCCATCATTCAGAGCTTCTGAACAGTGCGGGACTGCTAGAGTGAAGATACTGATGATGAAGAAAGTATGTTTGTGTGGGGTCTAAAGCCCAAACCTCTCACTTTGGGAGCTCCTCATGGAGTCTTTTTGCAGGTTCGATTTCCCGTAGAGGAGCCCAACACATTGTCACGGGTCTTCTGCAGTGGTTCTCAGCAAACTTGAGGAGGAAACTTCACATGGACTTTGCAGTGAAGGTTCAGCAGACTCATGTCCTCCGAGAAAATACCTGCTACCTCAAAAGTTACAAGAGAGATCAAAGCATTTCTGAGTGAGTGGCACATGAGAATGCTGAGCCAGGAATGACGGACACTATTTACCAAAACAAGTGGATGTAGTCAGATTTCTCCAGCTGCTACCGGAGGGTATCAGTGTGAATGTGCTACCAGAGAGGACTTGACCTAACAGAACACAGTGAAACAGGCACTGTTTCATTGGTGTACATCTCCTTCACATCTTCTTTTATCCAGGGTCCTTCAAAATCCTTGACCTGAATAGTTTTTGTCATCTCAAGCTTCCTTTGGTGTGTGCTTCTACTCGGACTACCTCTGTTTTCCTTTAGGTTCAATGTCCTGTTTTGTTTTTTTTTTTTACCAGTGTCCAGATTTATAAAATCTGATTATGCAGCAGATTTGAAATGTCTACCTTCTGAACTGGCACACTAGGAAAGAACATCTGTGGTGAGATGCAGCTTCTGCGTTTAAGCATCTGCAGGTAGGAGCTACCTGAGCACTAGTCAGTAGGGCCTGTGGAATCCAGAGAGCTGTGCAGGTGGCGAGATGTCTATTCAGGGAGAGTAGATTTCCTCTTGATTAGGTCCCCTATAACTGTACAGAGAGGTTAGACACCTAACACACGTGTACACCCCTATATGTAGACACCTGTATGTCGGGGTGTCAGTCTCAATTCTTCCTTTAGGACCAAATGATGTGCCCTACATTAAATGATCTAGTGTCGTTGGAGATGTTCTGACACATTCATCCTGGTGTGAAGNTAGGTATGTGGGCCTGATGCTGATGTCACTCCTAGTTTTCTGGAAAGATATTCTCTGATCTGTCACGCAAGGGTATGAGGGAATTCAGTCTATGAAAGTTAAGCATATCTCAGTGCAGTAGATGACAACATTCCAGACACTCCCCGTTTTTCTTGAGACATTTAAGGAATTCATTTCAGAGGCAGTTTCCTTTCGCGAGCATGATTTGATCTTAATCATCTTTATACACGTAACATTAAGTTTTTCATTTGCCTCATTAAACATTGCTTTAAAATTTAGATGGTGAAATATTGATGAAGTACCAAGCTCTGGGGCCGACCACATCTTCGTGCACCAGATTCAACGGTGTTTGGTTTTTTTTGATCTTACACATTTTCATCAATTTCCCTATATGCACAGAGCAATCGCTTTTCCTTTTGCCAGAGGAAAACTTAGAATAGCTGAAGACAAATGTCACAAATTACCTCAAACTGCTGCTCCAGAAGGAGTGTCTCTCCTAGATACTGTGTCCTTTCTATGTCCTGTGCTGATGTCTTGGATGTTGTAGGTACATCTGAAACGGCGTTAGATGACTCTCTTCGGGCAACAGAATTGCACCCTGGACCACAGCTCTGTCTGCCAGTGGAAGTTTTCCCTTTGAGGCATCTGGGAACAAAATATTATTTAGTATCTGTGTCAGTGGTTGCAATCGTGGTCTGTGGAGAAGTGACCTGTAACTCTTACAAAGTTGAGACTCGTGCTCCTGGATGTG
>VZSC01000342.1:243083-264904 GCA_013398225.1 Steatornis caripensis | reverse complement strand
GTTCCCTGTCTCTCTTGAACTGGGGAGCCCAGAACAGGACACAGTACTCCAGATGCGGCCTCACCAGGGCAGAGTACAGGGGGAGGATCACCTCCCTAATGTAGCTGATTAGGATGTTGTAGGGCGTTGGAAATGGTGTTGGATGTCAGTGTGTCGCAAGTGAATTAAGTCCGTATAGATACCTACATATAGGTATGTGGGCCTGATGCTGATGTCACTCCTAGTTTTCTGGAAAGATATTCTCTGATCTGTCACGCAAGGGTATGAGGGAATTCAGTCTATGAAAGTTAAGCATATCTCAGTGCAGTAGATGACAACATTCCAGACACTCCCCGTTTTTCTTGAGACATTTAAGGAATTCATTTCAGAGGCAGTTTCCTTTCGCGAGCATGATTTGATCTTAATCATCTTTATACACGTAACATTAAGTTTTTCATTTGCCTCATTAAACATTGCTTTAAAATTTAGATGGTGAAATATTGATGAAGTACCAAGCTCTGGGGCCGACCACATCTTCGTGCACCAGATTCAACGGTGTTTGGTTTTTTTTGATCTTACACATTTTCATCAATTTCCCTATATGCACAGAGCAATCGCTTTTCCTTTTGCCAGAGGAAAACTTAGAATAGCTGAAGACAAATGTCACAAATTACCTCAAACTGCTGCTCCAGAAGGAGTGTCTCTCCTAGATACTGTGTCCTTTCTATGTCCTGTGCTGATGTCTTGGATGTTGTAGGTACATCTGAAACGGCGTTAGATGACTCTCTTCGGGCAACAGAATTGCACCCTGGACCACAGCTCTGTCTGCCAGTGGAAGTTTTCCCTTTGAGGCATCTGGGAACAAAATATTATTTAGTATCTGTGTCAGTGGTTGCAATCGTGGTCTGTGGAGAAGTGACCTGTAACTCTTACAAAGTTGAGACTCGTGCTCCTGGATGTGATTGTTTCAGCTATTGAATTCTAACAGAAGTTAAAAAGAAGCCCAATGTTTCTTAGAAGACTGTTTCTTAACATTTCTTTGAAATGTTTTTTTAAAAAGAAACGTGAACGTTGGGTGTCCTGACAGGACCACGTAATTGTTGCCTTTTCCATGAAGATATTGTGTGCCCAGAAATAGGAAAGCCAATGGTCTGTCTGAGGTCTAACGAAAGAACACGGTCAGCAGAGAGCCAGGGGTTAAAAAAGTGGACCTTATAGTTAAAACACTGGCAAACAGCTGTCCTCTGTGTTATCTGGCCTTTAACTGAGCGAGTATGTACGTTGGTTGAGATATTTCATTGATCGTGTATCACAGCTGCTCAGGGCTGCAGGCATAAGGCATGTGTCTGTCATTCTGGGAATCCTTTTCTCACCGGCTTGAAAATGCCACTCTCCTAGAGATTTAAAGATGCTGCTGACCTCTAACGTGTTTTTCTTCGTCTAGATTTTAGTTGCAGAATTTGTTCGTTGCTAATGAAGAAAATGATATGAAAGGTTTGTGATTTCATTAGCTAAAATTATCTCAGAAGATGTGATGCTGCTAGATAGGCTTATAAACTCTCAGCTATGGGTGAGATCTCTGTATGGGGAATATATTTGTTATTATTAAAGAAACAAAAAGCTCAATTAGTTGTATTCCCCTTGTGCAGTTTCACCGGGGCTGAGTAAATGACGGGTTTAGGTTTTAATACCCAGTGGAAAATGAAAATGAAGTAATGGGATAAAGCGAATCAAGTCTTTCATTCTAAGTCAGTAGCACTTTCTGCCATTAGGATAACGACGTAGAAAATCATTGCATTCTAAAATCTGTTTTGTAGGTTATACTTGCTGAAAAGTTTGTCTTGCGCGTGCTCCCATCTGCATCAAATGGTTCGAAGGAATAAAAATCCCCAAAGATTGCCAAGCTAAGCCAGTTTTCGTGTTTCTGGAGGTGGGCACGGGGACACTCAGGCCGCCAGTGCAGGGGTTCTTGCAGAACGGCTTTCTTACTTCCGGAGGTCGCTGTTTTGAAGTTCAAGGTTATTGGTGTACCCCAGCCACTGAAAGACACTGACGGCTGTTAAACTTTTTTCAGATCTGATGAAAGCTAGTGTAATTATCTTCCCAAGTAGCGTACCGTATTTTACGCGTTCTTAAGAAATCCGTAGATTTATGTATGCCGTAATATTAATAACAATAAGAAGATCTGGAGGAAAATCCATGGGCCGCTGTAGCTCTTGGACTACCACATCATTTTCACGTAAGGAGAGTTGTTGGGTCCTAGACATGCAGAATTTGAAGCCAGTCACCTGGAAACCCAAGGCACGCTCTGCAGTCCTGAACTGACTACGACAGATCCTTCTTACGCCGTCTCCAATTTTTCAACATGCTTTAAAAACGTGGTTGGCAGGAGTGGCTTTAATATTCCAGCGTTAGTCTTGGTGCTGCTGTAAATGAAAATCAAGTCAGGGTCTACTCGTACTCTGCTGTGCACGTGTGCATGGATTGCATTAGTGCTTTTCATCACAGCATCCTAATGGGAGCTAGTACTAAGCTGTTTGGCTACTGTGACCCCTAAATTACTTTCAGATGCTATTTTCCATTATGTAATCCTTTGTTCTCTCTGTTCCTGCTTTCCTTCTTCCTAGCTGAACACGGAGTCATATGTCTCTATTAAAACACGGGTTTGCGGATTGAGCCTAATGTACTAAGGAATCCAAGCTCATTTTATGACCACCTCACTCTCCTTAATACTTATTACGATGTCAAACTTCGTGTCATTCAGAAATGTTATCAGCAATGGCTTTATATTTGTTTCCAGATTCCATAAAAAAAAATTTTATAGCGCTAGACCGAAGACAAGGCTTTTAAAAGGTAAAGCAACACTTAGGAGACGGCTCAAATGGTTTACTTTATAGCCGGGGTGAAATAATGTATGTTTAGGAGTAATTCTCGGATTCTCAGTGGTGCAGAGGAATCGTGAGTAGCAGTGCTTGTGATACTTATTAATGGTCAATAAGGTGCAATAAAAACCTGCTTTGCCTTCAGCTCAAAAAAAGAGAAGCATTTTAAGGGTAAAAATGAGGCAGGTATCGGTAGCTAACTTAGCCGGCTGGTCTCCTCCTGTTCCCACTGCAGTTAACGGAGAGAGAAGGGCTCCTCTGCCGTCGGCGCGGGCCAGGACTCGGGCACACAGGATTGCCTCCTGTCTCTGCGAACTGATGAAGGATGTCAGCTACCTTCCGTGCCTGAAGCTGGGGGGTGTGAGAGTTATTCCTTTCCCCCCAACTGTTAAATACTAATCTTCGCTTTTTATGGCTCTCTGATTTAAGGTGCCGAGCACCTGTGAAATCCCCCGAGTAAATAACGTAGAGAACTTGCACGAACGTCTTAACATGCAGGAGCCATTTTAGGCATCAGAGTAGTGACAGTGCTAACATTTCACAAGCCGTCCTAAATGCTTCCCCTGCCTGCGTTTGTTTTACAGTGATCTTTAATTCCCTGATTGCACACTGATTTCCAAGTAATGCAATGCCCTGTATACACATTTTCTACAATTCTTAGAAAAAGTATCGGCAAAACAATACAGTATTCCTCTATAATCTTCTACATGTACAATGTTGTAGAATGACAATGTGCATCCGAGGATAGATCCAGCTCTCCTGCATTTTTTCATGTAAATTAACCGTGTATCTAATTGCCTCATTTGCCAGTGTGCAATTTGCATGTGTTTGCAGGTATATTGCTTTTGTGTTTAACTGCTTCATTTCCATGAATTGTATGCATAAAGGAGCTGTAGAGCTCTGTGTAGCACAATGCTGCTTGTGAAATATTGAAATACAGACCTTAGAGAGAAGAAAGATCACTTAAAGTTGATTAAGATCATGTTAAACAGAGTAGGTATACAATGGAGGGATGCTACCTGCCCTTATAAACAAACCCGTATTGTAGGGAGGTCTGTGAAATGGGAGAGGACGGAAAACGGCAACAACCAAATTCTTCTCCCGCGAATAACTTTGTTGAATTCAGGGGAGTCGTATCAGAACCAAATCTGTGCAAGATCGAAGGAAGGTCTGCTCAATGTGCACTGTCCAGGGGGAAGCGTGCAGGCGCAACTCGAGTTGTGGCATTTCCTGATTTTGCTGGCTGCTTAGTTGTAACGTTGTCGACGCACTTGTTTCAGAGTGGAATTTCGTAAATGAACACCACTCAGAGCTCATTAGCACCCACAGCATTATCAGGGTCAAAAAAATACCTGGAGGAAGCACCAAGGCGCGAAATGATCGCCTTTATGAAAACTTGAACCTGGGTCCAGAGTTCTGGAGCATTCGATCAGCTAATTCATGCGGTACGTTGTAACGAACTACTCTTCCGTAAGGCTTCTTCTGTACTGCAGGATGTTAAGAATCAAGGAGTGTATTCAAAACCCGTTGGTATTTTTTGCTTGTGGGAAAGCTGAGGTTAGGTCAAGACTAATGGTCGACAGCAGACTGACCCTGCGGGTTTTTTCACAGGAGAGCTTAACTCTGCGTTACAGCTTGGTTACCTGCCCTGTACAGTGTGCGTAGCCTCGATCTACGCAACTGATCTTGCAATGAGATGAACCAAGATCCTTCCTCGTGGGGCTCCGGTGTTTTTTGCTGCAAGGATGGAGTTTGTAGGTATCCACCTCTTAGGCTTGCTGACACGATGCTGTGGGTATGCATTTGGGAGCATCCAGAGGGGCTTATCGGGATGCAGCCTGTGGCTATATCCGTGCTGATAAACATTGCCAGGCCACGGGCCCAGGCATCGGACTGCTGCCGTTCCTATTGTTTGGGTGGTCCTGGCACAGTTTTGGCCTTGGTGAACTTTCCAGACGCTTCCCAAACACCGTTTGGGAGCTGGAACCTGCCAGAGACCATTCCCAAAAGGCAGTTTGGATGCTGCTACCCAGTTCTGGAGCGTAGGAGAGCTTGGGCATGGCCAGACCGTGCCAGCTGGCCTCCGGCACTGGGTTAGCTGAGTTGCGGAGGTGTAAACTTTCGGTCCGCCATTTGAGCGAAGTTCTGTTTTAGAGCTCTCCTCCTTTGGGGTGGGATTCAGCACAGCTACTTTTAGCCACCACGAAGTGAGACATCTCGTCTAAGCTCCCGAACCGGGCGCCTGCATGAGTGCAGAAAGCTGGGCTCCTCCAAAGGGCGTTTCATCCCACTTTGTTACCAATTCGGGAAAAAACGACAGCGGGTGACGAACACTCCCCTCTCGCAGCCGAGCGGGAGTCGGTGTCTACGGGAGGGCAGATACCTACTGCAGGAAGATGACGGGAATGGAGATGGATGCACCGCCAGCATGCCACAAGGGTGCAAGCACCAGGCCAGCCTGGACGGCATGGATGAAGTTCATCCCTCTGTAAAGAGCAGCGCAAGGCTTGTATAAACTCACACCGCTCGCGTGGGATGTGAGTGGCGCAGAAGCTTTAAAGCCGCCTGGGTACGGCGCAGAAACGAGCCCTCAATGGCCGAGCGATGCGCTCACGTGAATCGCGATGGGCTCGCTCTCATCTCTGACAACTCGCGTCCAGAAAGTGCTGACTGGGAAAACAAAACTTTCAGCTAATTACTGTCAGTTTTTTATTTTTTTTTTATTTTTTTTTTCCCCCTACGAGCTCTGACTACTGTTCTTAATTTCCTGACCAGCTTGCGCCCTTCCCCCGCGCCTCTCCGAGCATCTGTGGTCGTTTCAAATTGAGCTGTACTACCTGCTGCTCCGACTTTCTAACATACCATACCAGTTGGTTTGCCAAACAGTGAACTGCCAGCCATCTGCCATCCGAATCAGAATTTACATTGTTTCATCTTAAAATAACGCCTTCGGAATATCAAGTAACTCTCTGCATCAGGTTTTGCGAACTGAAAATCGGCCAGGATTAAAAACAAATACCAAATGTGCCTCCAAAGGGAGCGGTGAGGGGAGAGGAGGGGGGGAAAGTTGGAGAGGTAAAGTTTTTAATTTGCTGTTTACCTGATCTGGAGTGAGACGATAAGGCTGGTAATTTTAACCTTGCAAATGCAACCTCCTTAACGCGGAAGCAATTCCATGGTAGCTGATGAGGTAGAGGCAGGGGGAATGGGGCCCGGTGTCTGTGCATAGCGTGGTAGCCTCTGGCCTTTTCTCAAGTCAAATGCTCCTTGGGCCTCAGTTTCTCTGTCTTCAAATACTTCAAACTAAGTATTCACAAGTTCTTGGAGTACTCTGGTCTTGGGTCTGCTCTTTGGGTGTATGACTTTCATGACTACATCAAGTAGCTGTAAATTAATGAGTCTGTTGTAGCAGAGTATTAACTTACTGGAGATCTAATTTGCCCGACTTCTTAATCCCACTCATTAGGAGGAAAAAGAATAAATTTACTGAAATTGTGAAACACATTCTGCTGTTTGATGCTAAACACTTTTAATCATGAGGTTTTAGGGTCTATTTTAGCGACAGCGTTAGGCAGCTGACAGTTGTTCTTATCTCAAACAATACTCCCCACTCTATACATGTACCGGAGGTCTCCGCAGGTGATGTTTGCTTGTAACGCTTACTAAATAAATGAAGAATTCTGTTGACTGATCACAGTGCCTCTGTTCCTGTGATCTAAAACATAATACTGGCCAGTGTATTTCTACCTAGAAAAGTCCATCAACATATCCAACCTATGGCCTGTTGTGAAAGGCAGTAAAACACAAAGGGGTTCAGATGGCACCAACAGATCTTGTCTCTCTCTCCTCTCGCAAAACGTCCCGCGTGGTTCTAAAATCTCTTGAGCCCTACAAAACTGCTTTAGCGTCATGGTTTCTTTTAGGCAGCGTGTTGCAAATATCCCTGTCGCTGAAGAAGTCGTGGATATGTGAGTGCACTTCCAGTGACAAGTCCGCTTAGATTAGTTACCTTTAGAAATGGAAGGTGTGGGAACGTAGACTGCTTATAAATGTGTTGAAATGTCAGCCCACAGGATGAATTTCCAATGTATTTAATTCCTGGTTAAGGGGGAAATAGATGCATATTCCAGCATACGCTGTAACAGCAGTTTCAGTCTTCTCATCTTTCAGGGTGGTGGGAAAGGTGTATTTGGAGCAATATCCAGCTGTTAATAGTAAATGAATTCCTTCAAATGGAATCATCACAAACCTGACGTCTCTGCGTCGAGGCCCAAGGCACCGGGTAAGAGTCAGACTGTTTATCTGTAGTGCCTAATACATGCTAAATACCCAGAAACCCTTCTTTCCAACAGCATCTCCTCCAGGATCTGTACACTCAGATGGAACATATGTTTTGGGCCAGAGAACAGAAGCATGTCAGTTTGATTGCTTAAGCACTCAGAGGGAGATTACTCTTACCTTGCTTTAGCTGTTTAAAATTAATGGCCTTAACCCAAACTTGTCACGTAGATTGTCTCCATTATCAATGGAAAGAGAGCAGCACCTCCAGGGAACGATTCAACCCATCCTAGTATAGGTCTGGAGTCAGTATACCTCAATGACAATTTTTCCCACCTTTCTCCTGAACCTTAAGACTTAGCTAAAACTACGTGTCTGCATTTTAGATGAATCCTACTAAACTATATTCCACCTGCTATTTTGGGTTCCTGTTTGGTTTTTTTTATTTTACAAAAACCGCACACTAGATCTTTCTTCTGCCAGAACGCAGCAGCTGCTATAGAAAATCTTTTTTTTTCATTGATTTTTGAAAGGCTGAGCTCTTCTCAGTTAAACATTTGGCCTCAGGAGACCACTTCATATTCTGAATCTGGGTCGGACATCAGTAGTGTGAACCTCTCATTCAGATGTTTAAGCTTCAAATCAAGTGGATTGACCCATCTTTGTGCCTAGAATTTCAAATGGGCTAACTACAAATTACTCTTTAGAAGTTCCTGGGCCTGAGTTAGTATTAGTTTGTTGAAGCGGCAAGAAGAGCCACGACATGGGCACTTGCATCGGACAGACATTCTCCACGCTCTTAAAATGTTATAAAGGTTCCTGGTACAGTTGGCCAGTTTTGGTCCAACAGAAACTCTCCTGGATAGTGACCAGGCATGGTTAGAACGCTTGGACAGACAAGGAACTATTCCCGGTTGGCACTTTGGATACAACGAGTATGTTTGGGAAGTAAGAAGATGTAGCTGTGCCACGTTAGTTGGGCCTCAGGGGCAGAAAATGGGACTTGGCACATTTTATTTGCCAGTATAAATGGTAGCTTGAGTCTCTGCATTATCTGCAGAGTGCTTAACTGAAGTACTCTGAATTAATGCCAGGCACCTGCATTTTAGGTGTTACAAAATCTAAGTAGGGACCTGAAGCAACCCGAATCTCACTGCACGTGCCTTGGTTTGCTCAGAACTGGGCAAGGACCCAGGTTCTGTTTTGGGAGCTTTCTGCATTATTTATATACTCGTGTTTTAGTAGCCACTACGAGTCCAAAATCCACTTATGCAAAGTGTTACACTGACATGTAACAGCAAGATTGTCCTATCTCCAAAGCCACTTCCGATTCATGTATAAGATGAGAGGTAAGAAGTATTTTCAAGAAACAGATGGTGGGAGCACAGGATAACAAAGAGATCCATTAGTAGAGGTATTCGATGAATTTCCCTCATTGCCTCTTCTCCCAAAGGTCTCGTAAAAGATAGTGTATGATAAAACTAGTAATAAAACTCAAGAAAATAACTTCATTTAGGGCTTGAGGGTGGTAAGGTTCAAGCTGGTAGATATGTCTTTACTGCAGCCCCGGAAAACCTGGCGCAACATATTGATACCCAAATTACTTTCAAAATGCTTCTGAACAGGGAAAATCGCCCATGTTGACTTTCATGTCTCCACATTCAGCCTGCTACTCGTAGGCAAAGGAGCTAGTTTAAAGCTATCTGAGGTGCCTTAACACAAACCTTTAGGTTTCCTAGTTGGTAGTGTTTCACATGTCTCCTCGTTCATGCAGAGAAGCTCAAGCCTTCGCTGATCCTTTCACCTGCTAGCTGTGTTTGTTTGAATATGAGCAAAAAGCTGTTTCCACTTGTCCAAGGTCACTGAGACGTTTCTTCAGAATTGAAATCCAGCTATTCGGTGCTCTTGAACTCTCACAGAAACATTTGAAAAACAGTTACCTTTCAGAAAATCAAGGGTGAAGAATTAGATCGTGTTCCGTGATTTGCATCTATCAGTAAATGCATTTACCGGCAAATCTTGTGGCTTCTTCTTTGTACCTAAATTGAAGCTTAACCCCCTCAAGATGCTGTTCCCAGGATACCATGGGAACTGTAAGGCTTCACTGAGCCTTACAGAAAATGAAAAAAGAGCTACAAGAAATAGCACCTAGGAAAATTATTTGGGGGGTGGGAGGGGTTGACTTGTTCTTCACTTTCTAGGGTGGTCTCAGGCTATGAGGACCCAACTACTTCAGATTTGTGGAAGATTTTATAAATCTGTGTTTGGCTTGCAATGTCTTTGATGCCTCCCCTTTAAGAAACCATTTATAGGGCAAAAAATTGTGAAAGCCAGTGTGTTTTCACAGTATTTTTTGCCTTTGGGAATGGAAGTCTCCACGGAAGATCAGATGTATTTTTTTTTCCCAGTTCTGTAAATAACTTCAAGCTTTTAAAGCCCCAAGAAGTTTATAAACAAAAATATTTGAGATATAAATATTAGCGTCCGCAGTCCCTGTTCTGTTTATTTATAGGAAACCACGGAAACACAGGAATTGTAGGTGGAAGAGTTGAAAAACACACTTTATTAAAGAAAAAAGCATAATGAGCAACCATGTACTGTGCTTGGTGTTGTGCCCAAGCTAATTCATGGAAGGCTTGCAGACTGTGTCGTCATCTGAATTACGTCATGTTTGAAGGAAGTGCTGCAAAGGATGCAATTGTTAGGAAGATCATTTCTGCCCTGATATAAATGGCTTCTTCCATTTCGTGAAAAAGAAGAAAGAAAGAAAAGCCCGTCAGAATTAATTCAAGGTCTTTATATTGGCCATTTATAAGACTAAAATAGATGACACTTGGGTAAAGGAACAGTGAAGCTACTGAGGTCAGATTTAGACATGGGAGCAATGATATTACTGAGAAGCAGTTGGTAAAAATGTTCCTAAGAATGATTGAGAAAGGATCATTGAAGGACAGAAGCTGAAGACAAAGCTGCAGTAGGCACAGGTGAGATGACCCGTGCTCTGACTTCCAGCCCTGACTTCCAGTTGCGACATACGCGTCTGTCTGAAAACCAGAGTGCATCCATCTTTGACATGAGCCAATAGCTTGAGCGAACCTTTGCGTCTGGGCTGAACCCATGCCTCGTCCACAGAGCTGTAACGATCCATCCGTCGGGAGTGCTCGAAACCTCCCGGCTGCTAAGCAACTTCTTGAGCAGGAGAGCGGAGTGTGTGTGATCGAGGAGAAGGTAGTTATGGATGGGGAGCCCTCGATGGTCCTGCACTCTTTGCGCCTTCTGAGGAGTGCAGGAAACTGGGCAGTGTGTGTGTGAAAAGAAGTGTGGCAGGCGGTGGTAAAAATCACCTTCCGAACAGCTCAGTGTGACTCTTGTGACCATTTCCCAGTGAATGCATCTTTCCTGGGAGCTGGTGATAGAACTTTCCCCACCTACATTTTCATGCCTGATACAAACTCCCTTACCTTTCTCATTCTAGACAGCATCTCTGCTATGTGTAGAAAGCGATGTTGTGAAGACTGAGAAAAGCCATTAGTTTATCTCTCTGTGAAAGACGCAAACTCCCAGAGACCGCATCCTGCATAAGATGCTGTCTGTGGGAAGAGTGGAATTCAGAAAATGTTCGACTCTTGTACTGAAAACAAGGACTGTGGACTAAATTCCACCTCGGTTTGCAGCCACAGTGGTTCCAAGAGGTTCTGTGCTGTTTGTACCTGACAGAGCTTGACCTTCATGGCGGTAGAGCTGATGTCACGTAAAGTTTGCTGAGACAAAGGTTGTGCAGATATTCATTCATGAATAAGACAGGTTATGGAGACAATGTCCTGGAAAAATGGTCAGAAGCTAACAAAAAATGTTTTAGTGTAGCCAGCTGCTACATTATTTCTGACACAAAGGTAACAAACGTTGTATAAGAGGTGTATTGAGTAGAAACGGGTAAAAGATCTTGTATTTGCATGTGATTTTAACACTGTTATTGATATCCTCTGTTCAGTTCTGGATCCATTTGGAAATGAAAGTAATGGCAATAATTTAGAACAGAACGGAATGGAATGGAATGGAATAGAACAGAATAGAATAGGATAGAATAGAATAGGATAGAATAGAATAGAATAGAATAGAATAGAATAGAATAATAGAATATTTTCAGTTGGAAAATAATCATCTAGTCCAACTGCCTAGACAGATGCAGAAACTAGCCAGTGGCTGTAAACCAAGAGGTTTGAAACCCAATGTTTCCAGCTTACAGAAAAGGAGAGATGAGGGGAGAGGTAATTTTACCACTGATCTTAAATGCTTAAACATGGAAAAGATCTCGCGTATGGGACATTTCAGTCCTTTTGACAAAGACGCGGCATGAGCAGTGGTTGGAAGTTAGCACTGGGCAAAATCTAACACGGTATTTCCTGGAAGTGGCAATAGTGGAACATTAGGATTGTAGAAATTTGGAATAATTTAGACTGGAAAGCCCCTCTGGAGGCCTCTAGTCCAAGCCCGTGCTCAGAGCTGGTCCAGCTTAGATCAGATTGCTCATGGCTGTGCCCAGTTGAATTTTTAGTATCTGTAAGGATGGATGGCGCACAGCCTCGCTGGCTCCCTGGCTCCCTGCTTGACTTTCTGGCCACTGTCACGGTGAAAATGCTTTTCCCTATTAGAGCTGGTGCCTGTTGCCTCTCATCCTTCCACTTTGCACCTGTAAAGGAGTCTGGTTTTGTTTTCAGTATACCCTCCGTAGATAGTTTAAGAAAGCAGTAAGATCTCCCTTGAGCCATTCCCTTGGTTGAATGAACCCAATTCTCAGCCCCTCCTGTGTATTGTGTGCCCCAAGCCCTTGACCATCTTGGTGGCCTTCGAGGCAAGGGAGGAAATAATGGGTTTGTTTGTTTGAAATTTTTAACAGGATGCTAGATACCCTTCTGAAGAACCTGCTTATGAATTCCTCTTTCTATAATAATTTAGCAATAGAAATATGTCATATCCTTCTTGTGTGTAGCAGCTGAGAGCTATTTAATCATCTTAAACTAAGGTGCACATAGTGGAGTAAACACTGGTCCTTTAAACTCTCCCGCTTTATAAAGGAAGGCAAATAATTAGGGCTCGCAAAAAATTGTTCAAGGATGTATGTGTCTGCGAAAATTAAAACTTTCAATAAATACTAACTTGTGCTCCATGTCACATCCATGTCTTGTATGGGACAACCACAACTTTTGACCCAGGCACTAGTTCGTCAAGGTAAGTTGTGAACCGTGGCTAAGACTTAGGCTTACAGTGCAAAGAAGTTGTTGATAAGGCCAGAAGTTGTTGATACAAACCAGATCAGAATCCTCTTCTTGCTGTAAGGAAAGGTTTTTGACAGGTATTTTCTGATTTTAATTTTAATTTGAATCAATTCCCTGGTGTGGTTCAGGAAACATTGGTTCAACCCTTGCTTCCTGGAGATGGTTTGCACCATGCTTTCCTTGAAAAACTAGGGCACCTGCTCTCTGCCACGCTTTCCTCAAGGCTCCATTCGATTCTTGAAGTGAAATAAATTCATCAACTAAGCAAAAGAAAGAGAAGTTTCGAGGGTGATGAGAAATGATCAGACATGGTCAGGAATGTTCAGCGTGTGCGTGCGTGTATATGGGTATATTCCGTATATGCAGTATATTCCGTAATATAAATCTTTTTGATCTGTGAGTCCTTAGTTGAGCTATTTGGGGGGACGGAGGTGGAAAGGAGGGGGAAGTTATAAAGATGTTGGCATTTTAAAGTTATGTTTTTACAGAAATGAAATGGAATTTCTAATCTTT
This sequence comes from Steatornis caripensis, assembly GCA_013398225.1. Classification (NCBI taxonomy): domain Eukaryota; kingdom Metazoa; phylum Chordata; class Aves; order Caprimulgiformes; family Steatornithidae; genus Steatornis; species Steatornis caripensis. The sequence continues at coordinate 251,976 of VZSC01000342.1, read as the reverse complement.
CCATCGAAATGTTCATGAAACCATTTTTGAAGAAATCACATTTCACCGTGTCTTTCCTTTTTTTCCTCCCGTTTTGCCCGTAATACCATAAAAAATACGTAGTTCTTTGATACTTTTTCGTTATTTCATTGCCGTCTTTTATATCCTTGATATTATTGTTGATCGTGAGGGAGGAAAAAAGCGGGGAGAAAAGAGCTAGGCAAAGGTGAACATTATTCTGATGCATACGGGAGACTAGAAGAACTGTAAAGTGGAGTTCAAAATTGGTGATTTCTTGGGAAAGCTAGAATATTTCAATAAAATGCAGCTTTGCCCCTGAAGTTTTCATTTTCCGACAAAATTCATTTTTCCGAAGAAAATATAATGAATTCTAGCATTTATGTACAGTGATGCTGCTGCTCTAAAAACCCTTTGTTGATGGTTGCTATAGAAAACCTTTTGATAAACAGGTGTATATATAGCAAGCTTTCAGAGAAGTGCTTTCTTCAAAATTTTTTTCTTTTCCATTTCCGCCTGATCTTGACAAAACAGATTTACAGATGGCCACATCCTAATCTCGCTTTAATTAGGGTAAATCAGAGGTACTTCATGAACATCCCTGAAAGTATGCTGGTCTGAAAGGGGACCACAAGAAAAACCTAGCTCCCGCGGTGTTTTTATTTTATGGTTTTATTTCACACGGGTTCTGCAATCGTTTATTTATGTTTGACTTAAACATCTCCAACCTGAAGGTGACACAAAGCCTAGTTTTAAATGTTTTTCTATAGCGGTCCGGCTAGTGCCCCAAGCATAATTTGGCTTACTGAGCACAAGATCCTTTCACACCCCTCTAGCAAATTCTTCCACCAGAAAGTGATGAGCCCTGCAAAGACTTTGAGAGAATTTATTACGTTATTAATAAACCAGCTGATTAAAGGACACAGTTCCCTCTGGCTTTTCCTAAACTGGTTTTGTTCACGGTATTTTAATTCGGGCACATTGTGTAATTAAGACATTTTGGTTCCGTTTCTATTAACAGTGGTAAGGAACCAAATCATAAAAAAATCAAAGTGGAGAAAGGCCTGAGGACACAAGCCTCGGAGACTGCCCAGAATCCTGCATTTTCCATATGAAAGGTATCAGATTCTTTTAGTTGTGCGACGTCTCCTTTAGAGTTAAAGAGAGTAAGAATGGAGAAAGACGAAAGTAAGGAAGGCATCTCAGCCAGGGAGCGCAGCGCGTGTCTCACGGCGAGCACGCTGCCTCGGCTCGACCGCAGCGATCTCGGCTGGCGCGGCTCCAAGGTGAATAACGTATAAATACAAAGGTGCGAGGGAAAGAGATCGAATTCACAAGATTTGCACAAGAATTACATTGGCCATTTGCAGATGCGCTTCTGTGCATTATGCCGAGATTTGACTGGATTCTGCCTTGTTAGACAAAGACAAGGGATTTAATGGAAGAAAGAGGCTTTAATTACGTTTAGCGTATGCAACGCATACTGGCAATCCGCGGTCTATAAAATGGGCGTGAAGACCCAAACGAGCTGAGCTGAGCACCGGGAAGGATCACCGATTTCCAGCTGCAATGAGCTGAGCCCATTTGTGAATCAGCCCCAGCGAGCACGTCCTGGCAGAGCTGAATTTCACAAACCCGTGGCACTTGAATATGCTTTAACTGTAGCCTAATAAACTCCATCTATATTAGTAAACGACATACAACCAGGGCATGGGCTCAGATGTTGGCCCAGGATTTTTAGCAAAGCCTCTGACACGGTTTTGGCCACATTAACCGTGCCATTCCCAGGCGTGGTCTGAGAGTCAGCACGTGCCAGATACCGAGCTGAAGTTTGGATGCGGTCACTCGCTTTGGGGTGTTCAGTCGTATGTACTTAAACAGGACCATGACAGTTGATCTTTAGGCCGGAAACCAGCCCTTTATGCCTCATAGAAACCCTCACAAATAGCTCAGGGACACGTATAAAAAGTACAAGAGGGGAAAAAAAAAATTAAAAATATTCTATATTAACCCAACACTTCAAAAAAAGTAGTTGCTAGATGTAAGGCAAAACATGCTTCCTGTCTACCCTTCTGAGTTCCGAAGTGCCTGTTATAGAGTCGTAACACGCCTTTTTGTAGTGACTAGGACGTAAGGCATTTGCTGTATGGGTGTACCGCAGCTCTTCGCCGACTCAAATCACAGAAAAGTGTTTCCTCTGCAGCGGAACTGCCTGAAGAACTGGCGACAGCTCGGACTGAGGCAGTGTTTGTGGCTCGGTACCTGCAGCAAGGGATGGAAAATAAATATTGATGCTGTCAAATAGCTGCCCACAGGTGCAGAAATAGGCCAGCCAACCTGGAAACTTCTGCATTATCTCCAAACAAGAATTGGCAGGTCAAAGATAATACGGGAATGTGGGTCTGGTCAGATGTCTTTGGGGCAGAAAGCAAGATGCATGACGGAAGTTGGGTGGGAGAGCTACTTAATACTGATCGCTCGAGGAAAATATCAAAGGTATTGCTTCTGTTTTAATTGACCTCTGATCGTGTCCTGCTCATTTAGAAGAACATATTCTGTCTACTTTCAGTGAGGAAGAGCTGTGAAGTTTGTCCTCCCTCATATTTGTCACCTGCACTCTGGCATATCAGGGCACGCCAAGCCAACCTTAGCCTACAGGAGATGCCGCTAGCTGTGGATGAGGAATGCCCGTGCCCTCTTCGTTTTGTGGAGCTGCGTNATTTGTCACCTGCACTCTGGCATATCAGGGCACGCCAAGCCAACCTTAGCCTACAGGAGATGCCGCTAGCTGTGGATGAGGAATGCCCGTGCCCTCTTCATTTTGTGGAGCTGCGTTGGCTTCAGTGAATTATGCCAACATGATATTTGTATAATGAAAAGGGAGGTGTGGCTTATGAAGCAGTCGCAAATCAATCATCCCAGGAGCTCTGTGCATCTTGCTGCAGTGCTACGTGGACACCATCGCGGGTTGCAGCTAAATTCAGGTGGCACGTTGGCCCTGACACAGGGCTACCTTCGTCCTTAAGCATTGAGGCTTTCAGGTAGGCTGCGGGGCGACGGGTTTGTTTTATTTCGTTCTGACTCACCGCTGGCTCAAGAAAAGAGTTCTTTTTCTCTCCCTGCTGATCAGTAAAATAAGGACTAAAAGAAGACTGTGCGTTGTAGGTCACCTACCCACTCTTCTACTTTACAAGTTTTAAAGTGCTTCTTCACATGTAGCTCTATAATTTTCCAGCCTGTCATAAAAGATAGACTCAAGCTGTCTGTCAGAGTCGTAAAATGAAGACCATTGTGTTCTGTGTCTGATCTAACAGATAAAGCTGGAACTTGCTTTCGTGCTGAGGCCTGAAATAAATAAGCCAGCCCATTGAGACGGAAGCTCAAGTCCACCCTACCCTCCTCACTTCTGGGATTCTAAAGACATTTTCAGAGTTCTTGTCTTTCTCTCTGGTATTTCAAAGCTCTTCTAGATGGATGTGTAAAACGGAAAGGCATTTTAATCTCACATTTAAGACCTGGTTATTCAGTACTGTTATCTCTAAGTATTGCTGCCAACTGATCTAATGAGCGTGTGTTGTCTCAAAGCAAGCTCAGAGGAGAATAATATTCCAGTGCAGAGACACTTCTGGAGAGAAAGCAAATACCTTCTTTCCTAGTCCCGCTCCCCAATCCCCCCGAATACATGTAGTCAGCTCTTTCTGTATCACCAAGGGGCTTTTATTCCTTTGCAATATGGCAAGCTATTTCTTCCTTCTTGAATTTAGTTCAATCAGCAGTTATGGCACAGTGTGTGGCTTTTCATAATTCTACTGATGTTTCTGCAAATGATTACTTAGCGCCGTGCTTTATTGTTGCTGTGGACGATCACTTACAAACATCTGTCCGGACTGACATAGGTAGAGCCGAGCCTGCCTTCAGGCGGAAGGACGGGTCAGAGGTGCTTCCCAGTCCTGTTTTGTCATACTCTGCTTGTTTAGCTGCCTGGTTTCCTCCTTTTTTTTCCGTGTGTCTTCAGCACTGGATGTCATTATCTGCCCCAAATCATCTTTCTCTTTTTTGTGGTGCCCTAATAATGAGCTTTTGTCGTGTACAATGACTGCATCTTATTTTTTCCCCCCTTTTTATCATAATATCATCTGCTTAGGATGTTCTGAGCAAAATGCAACAAGCTATGATAAATCACCTTGTCAAGTTGCACAGCAATTCAAGCTGTTGCTGAAGTCACAGATAAAATCCAGCAAGAGGCTTGGTGGGGAAGAAAGGTGGGGGAAGGAATTCGGTTCTTCGGAGCCCGCATCTCTCTCGTGTCTGTAATGAATCTATGGGTGGGATGAAGTGTGGGGGATGTGTCAACCTTGCTGTTGTTCCTAATGAATCAAGAAGCTATTTGGAAGAGTTTCGCGGTCTCTCAGGAGCCGTTTCCACGTTGCAGCGTCAGATAGGCATTTCGAATGGCTCTGCCTTTTCAGCCTGCACCTGCAGTGCAGTGAAATATATGACGTTTAGTACGGGGTGCGTGTTACCAGGTGGAAGGGTTGGGCAGAGCTGGCTGCAAACTTCGTGGAGCCCTTTGCAGTCTGAAGTTTTACAGCGGCCGCAGAAAGCAGAGGCCAGCGCTGGTGTTGTCTCTGTATTTGTCGTCAGGGACCTCTAAGGGGGAAAAAAAGCTTTCCCCTTTTCTCTTAAAGAAGGCGAGCGGGGGCACAAGTGTTCCCAAGATGTTAGGACTGGTTAGTCTGTAAATAACAGGAGCCTTAGAGTCTCCCTTTGTAGTCCCTTCAGCCAAAAAATGAGTTCTGGCATTGCTGGAGCACGCTGCTTTCATAGCTGCTACATCTTCTCGCAAACAAAGAGCAACCGCATCCTTTGAGAGTGAAGGATTTTGCTTTCGGATGAAAGGAAAAGGACACGGAAAGTCCAAATATAAGGAGAGGGCACAGTATGTGTTTCTTTTCTATGAGAGCAGCCATCTTACACTGACGTTCTCTGAATTGCAGCTCCCCATGGCACATGGGTAGGAAAGATGCCTGGATACTGAGAGATGTGCATAGAAAGGGAAAGCCGAACAGACCCGTGATCACAGATAAAAGAAACAGCAAAGTTTTAAAATAGTTTCACTGCCCGTTTCCCTCCCCAGCCACCTCAGCGTAGCAATGTTTCCATAGCTTAACGTGTCAGTGGAGAAAACAGCGCCCGGAAAAGCCATCCTTCAGAGGAATTAAGGTACCGTTACTTATAATATCTAGAAATTGTCTGTGCACGAGGAGTGTAAAAGAAGCCCGGTGTGAGTTAGTGCATGAAGCACAGCCTGAGCCTGTTCTTGTGTATCGAACCATGCCGTGCAACGCTTGCAGGCGCGGAAGCTGCTTTGTCCACACCGGTCACTTGTTAGCACGTCCTTGGCACGCACGGGGCTCGCGCCGGCTGGCGCTAGCCTGGGCAATTCCTGGCCGTGCTGTACGAGCTAACAGAGGCCAAGAACCATTCCCAGTATGTAATCTGCACGTGGAAACCCGTCTTCGGGGCCTAGGAGAGGTTAATCGGATGGATGCGAGCTGTGTCATAACGTTTAGCCTCTGGGCCACAGAGCGGTCTCAGGTGCGTTTTATGAAATACAGGAATCAGTGAGCACAAAGACTGTGACTTCTCCAACGAAAGAGAGTTCCCTGTAATAATCCTTCGCAGGGAAAAAAGATTCTTAGATTACCTTTACACATGGTATTAGCAAGCGTAGTGTTTTCGTTGAAGTTAGGCTGGGTAATAGACATACTTTGAGCGGTGAAATAGCAGGGGAAATGCTTGCTATGAAACACAATTACAAATCCCAGCTTTGCACAGATGCTCGTGTGGGGCCTCTGTTGTCTGATGCCAGATGCGAAAATATCCCTTTGTTCAACAGTTCAACACAGTTTGTTCAACAGACGGTGACAATTTCGTATCAGATTCATTCAGCTGAGCTCGTATATAAATTATTGAAATGGCCTGGGATTTCCCTGCCTGGGAGATAACCTCTTTTTATCTGTGCTGCATACCTAGAGTAGGCGGCCGGTGATGCTCCCCATCTGTGTGTCCCTTGGAAGAAAGCTACAGGCAATGCACTCCGGTTGCTTTCGAAATCTCCAAGCAAACCTTGCTCTCAAGGGGAATAAACAATGTCCAGGACACGCCGGAAGGCTCAGCTGTTTATGCGGTGCTTGTGGGGGACAAATGCCATTGATCAGCATTATTTAGAGGAAGGGGTGGTTTTTTCCCTTATTTTTCCTCGTAAAAGATAAGAAATCACGTCTGCATACTGTGCTTCATCCGGCTGAGTTTTTAAATCCTTGCAGAAAGTACCTGTGGTCTGTTTTGCACCCTTGTGCATACCCCGATGTACATGCTCCGTGCTCTGTGATGCCTGGTTCGGTCTGTGAGCTCCTCGGGGCAGAGACCCATCGCTCCTCGTTATCCTGACGTGCGCCATACGCACCCTTGCCGCTATATATATCAAATCATCTTGCATACAAAACCAGGGTTGTCATGGTGATTTGAAACTCCCTGAAAGCTTGCTGTAATGCAGTTAATCTTACACACGTTATCTACACTTATTGAAAGTCAACGACATGACAAGTCACCTTAAATGTAATGGCATCCCACCCACCCCTTAGGGAGCAACAAATCTGCATAGGCTGTGCAGCCCCCTTTTGTGGGGAGTAATATTTTGAGCCTCTCACTACTTTTGACCTCACCTGGCTGCCAGATGCTGTCAGCTATTCGTACGGCCATGCAAGCAGTCTTCCTCATTTATCATTTACAAAATATCAATCGTAGCTTTTTATCGGGATTTGGGACTCACGTGGAGGAAGAGCCGGTGTGTAATTCTTAATGACACCTCAGAGTTCAGCGTGAGGGTGGGAAGCTGCTCTCCACGTGGTATGTTCCTTAAATATTCAATGAAGAGACAACCAGAGGAGAAAAAATAAAATAACCGGGATTAATTTCGCCATCCCTGTGGAGACGCTCTGTAGGGAGCAGTTCAGCTCCTGTGGAAGTCACTGAGATGGGATCAGGCCTTGAGAAGTTCACAGCGAACCAAATAGGAGGTAGAAGTATTAATATTTAATTTTCGAAGACTGTGGGTTACGCGCCCTCCCTGAAGAGAGTCCTTTCTGTACCCATCATTAAGTGCAAAATATACAATTCTTTCCGCATCTGTGTGGAGCTTAGTCTGTAGCTAAAGACACGATGTGCCTAAATGGTCTTGCACAATGCAAACGAAACGGTACCATAATAACATGAAATTATGGCTTCATCCTAAAAGCAACTGTACTCTAGTCGAGCTCTTTTTTGGCGTGCCCTGCGCATGCTAAAAAGCCCCAGGCACCGTGGGTGCATTAAGGTTGCTGTTCTGTCGTTGGTTTGGTTTGAGGTTGTATCGACGGAGGGCTCTCTTTTTCAATGCCGTTGCATTTCAGCTGCTAAGACAACTGTGTGTGGCGTACTAATTAGCTTCTTGAACGGTGCTTGAGGGAGAGCGAATCGTGGTTAGTTTTGGGCATTTGCTTCAGACGAAGACTGTCACGTGCTCAAGTTTTGAGGCCTTCAGCAGCATTGTGAGGAATTACCTATAACGTTCTGGCTCTCCTATTTACTGCATCCCCACGGGGATGCCGAGCCCACGTTGCTCTTTCCGTATCCAGTCCATAGATGGATGGGGCTTCTGCCTCCGTCACTAAAGACTGAGAAACACTCCATCCGTCTCAAGCGTACGTGGTTTTGCTTGCTACGTTAATCTATCAGTGGGTGTTTTAACCTGCAGCTGGTGGTCCAAGGTGTTGAACACGTTTTATCACCGTAGGTACCAAACTTCCAGTGTGTTTCAGCAATGGGAAGGACCCGTTTCAACATGTGGTGCTCAGAACAGGGATTGTACATTTTGAGCGTGTAGGAAGAAGGCAGGGGGACTTCAGTGACCTTTATTTATGGCTCCTTCAAGCAATGCGGTTCTAGTTTCAGTTCCCGTGACTGTGCTCAGAATGGTGTTAGCATCAGGCAGGGTTTTGCTTCTTTCTCTCCCTGGTGGCCTGGAGCAGCACGGACAAAACGAGGACTTGAAACAGATTTTGGCCTTCTGTTAATAACAAAGGAGAATGAATAGCACTTCTCTCAACTATCTTCTTTGCAAAAAGAGTTATACTGAAAGAAAAAGACAAAATCTACAGGATCAGGCCAGTTAATGGTAAGAGAAAAGGAACCGTAATCCTTCTATTCGGCAAAAGCTCCGTAACTCTTATGGTAACAGCTGCCTTTTGGGAAGAAGCATAAAGGTGTGCGGGAGATGTACGGGTGGGTACGTTTGGTACCCGTTTGGTTTTTCTGCGTGTGCCAGAGGATTGGCTGTTAGCCATGACACGGGGCAAAACGCCGGGCTCAGGGTTGGTGTGCTCTGGTTTTCCTCTGTGAGGCCGCTGAGGGGGTTAAATAAATGGGAAAAGCAATCCAAGAAGGCTACTTTTTGTTCGCTCCTCAGATTATTTTCCTTTTTCTGATTTAAGGATGAATTTCCCCTTACAAGGAGAAGGGGGATATGCAATGCTTGTGCTACTGTCTCAGCCTTTCCAATGAGAAATGTCTCATCCTCTTCCAACAAAGAGAAGCTACAGTCCATCTTTGGACTTATTACTGCCGATAGTTGCTGTAGTATCTGGCCACTTTTTCTCTTGAAGGATTAGCTGTGGGGGAAGCTAACAGAAAAGGACTCATAGAATCATAGAATCATAGAATGGTAGGGGTTGGAAGGGACCTCTAGAGATCATCTAGTCCAACCCCCCTGCTAAAGCAGGTTAGCCTAGAGCAGGTTGCACAGGAATGCATCCAGGCGGGTTTTGAATATCTCCAGAGAAGGAGACTCCACAAC
>VZSC01000342.1:213004-242600 GCA_013398225.1 Steatornis caripensis | reverse complement strand
CACTCTCCTTAATGCACCCTAGGATGCCATTGGCCTTCCTGGCCGCAAGGGCACACTGCTGGCTCATGGTGAGCCTGTTGTCCCCCAGCACTCCCAGGTCCTTCTCCGCAGAGCTGCTCTCCAGCAAGTCAACCCCCAGCCTGTACTGGCACATGGGGTTGTTCCTCTGACTCACTTCGCAGTGCAGCGAGGCACAAAGCGTACAATGCCATTCCCCTCTGTGCCGCTCCTGCTTTGTAGGATCTGCCTTACCCAGCTGGACTCCATGCCTCTATCTATACCAGCAGCCCTGAGCTTGAGCGATGTCCCGAGATATTCCATGCTGTGGCATTGTTATTGGGGTTCCTTGTCACAGTTTTGGCCCAAAGCTGGGAGTGCTCTACCCAGAAAGGTCTGGACGGTTAACTCTTCTAGCTGGACCAGCTGGCCTCCAGGATCATTTTGTTTACTGGTAGAAATCTGGGCCCGTCATTGAAAGTAGTGTGATAGAAGGACTGGACTATGTTTTCCTCTATTCCTTCTCCAGTCCTTTGATTGCGCTTTAAATTTCTTGTGTTTTCTTTGCCAGCGTGTCTTCCTCTCCCTTCATTTTCCTCACCTTTGTTCTTTGCTTGTTGCTTGCTAACACTTGGTACTATAGATACAGTATTTCTGAACTGAAAAGCTTTCATGCAGTACCTTTATTTCTTGACTAGCTAAATGCTTTCTCTGTTACTTGGTACTGAGTCTGACAGACACATGCCTCTGGCTTATTAATCTCGTAGAGTGAGGTTCATTATGAGTATGTGCTATTAGCCAACAGAAAAGTGCTTACTTATAATTGCTGTTCTCTAAAGATTGCCTTGTCTGTGGATTCAGATTCATCATCGTCTTTGTTCTAGAAACTGAAAATCTGTTTCTGCTAATAGGGCTGGCCCTTATTAGAGCAAGCAGCAGCCAGCAGTGGCTTTAGTGGAAGATCCGTGCTGCCTTTTGTCAAGTAGTGGGATGTTGTTAGGGGCACCTCTGCGTTCGTACTGAAGACTTGAAGACTGGACAGGTCCTCAGTCCTGTCCATGTTACGCCACAGGTAAAGCACATATGCGGATGTGATCTATCGCCACAAGCTCCCGCAGGGGAACTCAGCAGCCCCATCCTACCCTATCTCTGTACCTGGGTTTTCTGTACTAAGCATAACCCTCAACTCCAGGTGTTGCCCTAGAGAAGCAGGGACATCCGCCGTGACTCCTCCGCATCAACTTTGACCTTGTTCCCTCTGCGTGCTTTGCCAAGTTGCCTCGTGCGAGGAGTGAGAAAGTAAAAAAAGGCAGCAGGAATCTCAACAGAGGTCAAAAGCCAGCAGACTTGCCATAGCAGGAGGTAGCACTGTTATCCTCCTGAGATCCAACACCAAGGGTGCTTCATGCTGCAAGTGATTCTGCTGGGCACGCTTCACTGAGAACATCATATCTGGGTGTCATATGTAGGATATGTGGGATGACCTACAAGAAGGTCTCCAGTGGCCTGTTTGTTCTTGATGTTCTGCTTTGCTAGTGATACTTGGAGAAGAGGAAAGCTCCTTCACTGGATTTGCAGGATCAGCTTTGGAGCAGAGCCCCAGAGAAGAGGAGAAGTTGGTGACGACCTGGTCACTAGGCAGTCTCTGGGGTGGCTGACAGCCTGTTTACTAGTGCACGTCACTACCAGGGGAGAGAGATCCAGCTTATAGCAATAATAATTTATAGAAATAATGAATCTAACTGGGTTTGTGAGCTCTTAGCTCATGGGAGTCCCATCAGGTCAGTGGCTTGCCAGCAGCAAGTAAAGGCCTCCCCAAGACCGAGCTACCCTGTGCGGCACTTTTGTCTTCTCTGGAGGTAGCTTTTAAAGGCTCGAGTGTCCTCGCTGTGCAAGCTATCAGATCTCAAATCTGTGGACTCAGTCATGAGCAACCAGAGGTGACAGAGGACTTCCTGAGACTTTCCATACCCAATCTAATTTACTACTCTAGATCTAGCCTGGATGTTTCAGACAGGGTCCAGGCAAGAGTTTGCTCCGGATGAATTCTCTGGGGAACGCCTTTAGGCCTGGGAGCCCTTGTCCCCAGGGTACCAGATGAGTGAGCTCCTACTGCACCCTTACAGGCACCCTAAGACTGTCTCTGGGTGGATGGCTGGGGAGTGTGGTCTCACAGACGTTGCTGAGGGCGTTTGTTGCAGGGCCATTTAGGTGCAGCCCGAATGTGCTTGGAGACATGTCTTCAGTCGTATTAATTTTCCTGAAAGAGAAAGGTCAACCTAAATGAAATGAGAAGTTATTTTGCCTCACGCGGGGAGCCATACAGCACAGCGGTAAAAAGAAGTTGTAGAACAATCCCTAAAATATTGCAGAGAAGAGAGTTTAAAGGGTCCAGCAACGTAAGAGAACTCCGTTTACGATGTTGTCCCACTGGTATGACAGTGGAAGATCAGCTGAAGGTCGTAACTGTGTTTTCACGTGTGTGTGATGCTGAGATAACCGATGACTCCGTCTAATGTTGTGAGGGAAACCTGAAGACGACTTTTCTTTAAAAACTCCCATTTTCAATATAACCCTGAATTCAGTCCATTCCCCAACACGCAGGGAGATTCGTGAACAAAAAAGGTCTGATGCCTTCACAGCTTTCTACTCTACAACAGCAGCGCTGTGAGTATTCGGAAGCGCTACGCAACATCGCTGTCCGGTGTCCGAGCGCGTCCTTCGCAGGGTGTGAGCAGAGGGACCCTCAGATTCTCTCTGAGAATCAAACGACACCTGCAACGTTGAGATCAGGCGGTAACAGATTGCAGCGCGGGGAGCGCCGCTTCGATCTCGGGATGAACAACGGTGAAACGCGAGCGGTATTTTAACATTTTAAGTTGCACGTTTTAACTCCGGGAAGCCAAGGATGTCAAAGGCAGAATTGAAACGTGAATCCCTCAGCCTGTCCTCTTGCCGTTATAAATTGCTGTGGTCTCTAGCAGAGCCATCCCAGGCTGTTCTGGGATGTATAGATGTGTGAAAGGTTGCGGAAAAAGATTATTTAAGAAACAGTATGCAATGATCTGATAAAAGATGACAACATAATTAATATCCTCAAGGAGGCAGAGTTAAAGCTCTATGAGCCTTGCATTTCTCATTTCCTGACTTTTGAGTGCTTAACCGTGCATATTTAATGTTATATTAAAATAAAGGAGAGGTGCATGTTATAAGCAAATAGTCCCTTTCCTGCTACTTGAGGATATTGAATTATTTCACGGAAGACGTGTTGTTTTGATGATATCTGCATGATGTGAATTGAAGTGACATCAGCTGTGATCCACATTTATAATTCTAATTTACAATATCGCATTAGTAAATTGGGCCGTGCGTTATTCTGTTCAGTGTCAGAGTACGTGCTGCTTTTTGGCAGACGTAAGCTAAGTATGGAATTGCAAGAGTGTGGTTCTGATTGGAAACAAAAAGAGGCCAAGGCTGTTTTGCTGCTCTGCAACGTGCGGTTACATAGAGCAACGGGATAGGACTGGGGAGGAAAACATGGTCTGGGGAAGCGACCTAGAATGTATTAATAACTTTGCTGCTGGGGATGTTGGAGCTCTGTTAATGTAAGGCTTATCTGAAATGAAGTAAAGCTGCTTAGCAACAGATTTCCAAACATAAGGGTAGGTAGTGACTTTTTAAGAAGCAGTGGGGAAGGGGCTCAGTGGGGATTATTCCCAGAGATGTCGCTGAGACACACTGCAAATGTTTCCTCTTATAACTTCTTAAAAGAAAAAAGTGAATTCACAGCAGGCATCCTAGGTGGAGTGTCGCCGGCTTGCTCTTTAATCTGCCTTGCTGGCTGTGCTACTGTCTTCCAGCTCCAGCACCTCAGGTGTAAAAGTCACAAGTCTGCACAGCCTTGCAGATGGAAGACCCGCGTTCAATAATAAAACCCAAAATCAATGCGCAGCACTTGGCAGAGGTGGAGTACCGAGGTGTTGCTGCAAATAACGGCAGGACCGTCGCTCTTGGTATCCATTACGCTGTGCTTGCCGGCAGGCTTGTAAAGCTGCATTTGGGGCTGCGAGTTATTTTCTATGCTGCGAGGAGGGTGGCTGCGTGAGCACCTCTCTGCTTGAACATGGGAGGGCTGGTGGGGACCATGAGCTATGGCGGCAGCTCTGCTTCCTTTTGAATAGGTAAAGCACGTGCTCGTGCTCTCAACTGCACCACCTCCAGACCTTCTTTGTGTACCAAGCACCCTTGAAGACACTGTCAGAGTACCAACCCTTTGTCACCAAGCAGGACAGGCCAAGAGACAGAAGTGCCTCGGCTGTAGGCAGAATGTAAGTAAGTAAGTGAGATGATTTCTGGGGAACTTCACGAGATGTAAGGCTACTGCATGGATTGTATTGAAATTTGCACAAAACCACATACCCACAAAAACATATTTGCATCTGCCTCCCAAGACCACTCTCCATAGTAAGTATGCTTAGCAGATCAATAAAATGTCTGGATAGGTGCGGAGAGGAGACTGGAATGTGCACAAATGGGTTTTAATGGATGTTTAAGGCATTTTCATGGTCCCTGGCAGTTTCTACCTATGCAAACCTGGAATAATTGTGTTTATAGATGTAGGCCTAAAACAAGCAGGAATCAGATTAGAATCAGGTCTGTTCCGTGGGCAGGGAATTGCATACGGCTTTCTACCACCATTTGGCCAATTTTCATTCACCCAATCTGTTGTTCTGGAAGGCTGAAAATTGTGCAAGCTGCATAAAAACACAGGACCAGATGTGTGGGGTCTGAATAAAGGCCCACCCAGCCCGTCGCTCTGATGGCATCCATCTAGGCTGGATCCTCACCTAGTGTCCGTGACTGTCACACTTTGGTGGCCATGGCTGGTTTACTGGCATTTGATAACTGTGTTGGGGGGTGTGAACTTTGTTACAGCTTCTCTGGAGTTCTGGTTCATGTGGCAGGAGGAAAGGTGTGCCTTTCCCTCAGCCTAAACGTGATGGGGTGTGGAAAAAGCATGAGTCAATCTCCTTTGGTGTGAACAGAGAAAGCCAAGCAGTAGTAGGCAGGTTTGGAGATAACGTGACTGGAGCAGGAGACTGGATCTTCAGGTTAGGAAGGGAGCCTAAGTGCCCATGCTGCCAGTCCTTCCTTTCCCAAAGGTATTGGGAGGCAAAGGATGAGCTCGAGGTGCTGGAAGTTTGTAATATTTGGGTTATCATCATTCTTTCTTCATTGAGTCGCATGTCCTACTCGTTCAGGAGGTGCATCACAAAAGGTGCTCTCGCCACACCTTGGAGAGGAAATGTGTCACCTGCTTTCTGGCAGAGAAGGGTTCTTCTCTTGGAGATTTAGAGCAGACTTAAGAAGGAGTGAGGGACCCTTCTCCATGAAACCTGTTGACCCCGGCACTTTTCAGGCACAGTGGAACAGGCTTTGAGGACCCACCTGGTTGATCAGGTTGGGATGGAGAGCTGTTGCTCAGGCCAAGTTCTCATAAGCCCTCTCCTGAAATGCCCACTAGCAAATCCCAGCCATTGAGTACCTTGCTCTGGTGTCTTACTGCATGTTGTGGGACATGCACAGTCCAGGTTTTCTGCTAAACATCGGGAACCTCCGTAATCTGAGGAGCCTGGTGCTACTCCTCTGCAGGATTAACAAGACCTCACGGTGGCTGAAGGCATGGGATAAGGAGATATTTAGATGCCATAGGGAAGCCTGGCCAGACCAGAGGAGGAACGTTTGCCCTGATGAGGCTGTGGTCAGTAGAGGGGAGAGGAAGACTTTAGGTTTTCTTTGCTACCACAAACCTTTAAAGGTTGGTTGAGAGGCTACATTATGTGAAAAAAACCCTATGGTGAGAACAAAGTGAAACATCCCTCTCTCAGTAACTTCCTTTCATAAAAATACAGTAAGAACAAAGTAATAATTTCTTTTATAAAGCCATAGTTATTTTCTGGTGACGGGTAGTATCCTGGATATTGTCTTTTGCTGAATTTATACTCCTGATAAAGAGGGGAGCTGCAGCTGCTGCAAAGATTGGTTGCCAAGTGTTCGAAATAATAAGGTCGAGAAGCTGTCATGTGATGTAAACTTTGGAGAAGAAATTTCTGTGAACGTGAAGCGTCGAGGCTCTGAGTCAGGACGCTACAGTACTATCACTGCCTCTGCCAGAAGACTGCTATGTAGGGCACCGCGGCTTGTTTTCCCTTCACGCCGAGTTTGCACCAAAATAACTCCGCTGACATCAAAGCCTGAGCTGCAGCGAAGAGGAGGAGGAAGAACAGACGCTTCAGGTGCACTCGCACGTCGCAGGCACGCAACTCGCACAACCGTCTGCTATTGGAAGAGGCGATCCTGACTTCTCCTCTCTTCTGCTGACCTCTTCCACCTCTTCTTTTTCACCGGCACTCATGTGAGATTGTGCTGAGCCACTTCAGAGAACTAAAGTGGCAGAATATTTTGTACTCTTTTGTGGGTTAGTTTTCCACTGATACAAATCCCTGGGCAAGTTGGCCTGCAGGTAAGAGGAGCACCAGCACCTGAGGAAATTGGGAGCGCGTGAACAAGAGCGATGGGGAGAGGTCTGAGCAGGACTGTCCGTTACAGCAGGATCTGCCCCTTTGTTCAGCACCTCAGCTTGTTTTACAGACGTTTTTGGTTTTGAGTAACGTGATGTTTCGTATGACGCTTCACTATTCTCCAAGGATGTTGAGGCTGAGTTAGGTTTTATAAGTTGTGTTTAAAAAGTGCCTTTGCTAGTACTCTGTGGTGAAGAGGAACAGTCTTTCTTTGGGTACGTGCGAAGGGACAGTTTATCCAAAGAGAACGATTTATTGCGCGTCATTTGATCCACGCTGACTGACAGGATTCAGAGTCAATTCAAATGACCTGGTGATATTTGCTATTGATTAAGAGCCCACATATGAACACTCAAAAGCCAGCTGAATGTAACCCATTTAGCTTCAGTACACTGTACGAATGAGAAAAAACCAGACGTATGAGTACAGAGTTTGAAAATTTAGCCCAATTAATAGGGCCAGGTACGGAAGTCCTCACTCAAATCTTGACAATCTTTACTGTAGCAAAATGGTTGCTGGGGCAAACCTCAAGGGTCTCATTTCCTAACTGATTCCAAGTGTGCCTGAAAATCACGAAGTTTGTTATTTGGCACACTGATTTCAGTGATAGCTTCGAATGGTTAAGATCTAGGTCTGTATTCAAGATTTCGCCCTTAATTCTTGGTTTGTAAGAATGCACACTGTCCAGGGCTGTAAACTTCGCTCCTTTCTTATAAATGTAAAATGCCATTTGTTTTTTAACACAGAAATCTAGAAACACGTTACGCACTCGCAGGGTGTAAGTATTGATGCTACGATACTTCATGAAGGTTATGCTCAAGGAATCATTAGTGCGTTGAAGAGCTGGTGCGTGTACCTGGTGTGTAAACTTGCTAGTGGCTAAATAAGACAGGCTGAGGCTGCCACGTTAAATTTGCTAGTGTCACAAGGAATAGAGGAGAGCATGCTTGAAGTAATTACAGGTGAGTGGACCAATGTACTCTTACAAATGTAGTTCCATTAAGACATTTTCCATCACATTCTCTCTGATAAATCTGGATGTTTTATTGATGCAGAGCTAAATCAAGTATCTGCCATCACTACATTCTCTTCTTCCACCCCCAGCTGGCATTTCATGCAGCACATATTGCAGTTTTCTTTTTCGACAGAAGCCTTTTCATCTACTGGAAAGCAGAAAAATGCCATAGGTGACATAGTTTAGCAGCGTTTAACACATTAAATAGCTCTCTGAACTGCTGCAGATGGGAAAAAGAGAGTCCTGTATGCATGTCAAAGCTACAGGAAAGCACATTTTCCTTTCAGAAATGAGCACTGCGTGAGCACTGCACAGTTTGGAGAGAACAGAAACTTGAATCTGGAAAGGATTCTCTAGGTCATCTAATCGGGTTCCTTGGTATTGTGGGCAACCATCTCATCGAATCCTTCCCATAAATGAATCGAGTCCCATTTAACATCTAGTGAGGTTTTGTCTCAGCTGTTCCCATTGGGAGGCTATTTCCTAACTTCATTTATCCGGGAGTAAAAGATTTTTTTGTTTGGTTTTGTTTTTTTCATTTACAGCCTACATGTCTTCATGGCCATTTTAGCCACATCTGTGATTCAGATTCTCTCAGAAACGCTATCCACATCTGCTGGTTGCTCATTGGCCTTGGGCAGAGTACAAAAATGCTTTAGAGGACTAGGATAACACGGTATGGCAATTCTTCTTTGCCAGATGGCACGCTTTTTTAGAAGAAAGCTGTCAGTCACTGCCTGTTGGATTCATTCTTTATGCCAACCGCTACAGAAGCACGGCACAACAAAGCTGATCGTGGATGATTTGGAAGGCTGAAAACCATGGAGGGTTAGAGATGTACTTACACCGGGAACTTGAGTGAACTTTTCATCTATGTTGCCGCTTTGACGAACATGTCCTCTTCTCCAAGTATGTGGTAGGGGGCTGTGCGCCACATCGACAGCCAGGGTGAAAGTCAGGCTCCAGATTCCCCGATGCACCACAAACGGAGCAACGAATGGAGCAATGAGTAGGCAACAAGATGGGACAAACTGATCTAGAGCGAAGTGTAATGTTCTGCTGCCAAAGAGCAGGGGAGACGGTCACCGTCAGAAGACTGTGGATGCAAGATCCTCAGACGGGTCCAGCTGGCTTGCCAAAAAAAGCTTTTTTTATCCCAGAATCTTGGCAAGTCAGGAGCCTGCAGGCTGTGGTTCAGCAGCACCCATTAACAGCGGAGATCAGCTCATAAGGCTTATAGATGTCAGGGAGGTAGAAATCACATAATTCTGAAGGGCTTAGCTGCAAATACCATTTTATGGCAGAAGATGGATGTAAATACCAGAGCCAAAGTGTCATCAAAATGAAAAATGACTTAAGAGTGCTTACCCAAGCTCATGTCATCAGCACAGATAAATTAATGGAATAATGTTTTAAGCAGCTTGATAACTTACAAGTGGAAAAAAACCCACACACAACAGTGCTAATATGGAACAGATTAAGCGATGCCCAAAAATAGCCTCTGAAATTACGCTGCGTAAAAGTTCTGTAATGTGAATAAACCACGTAGGAAACGCTCTAGACAGTCACACCAGCAGGCTGCTGTACCTTGTCATGGGAAGAAATTATTAACCTGCCTCTCTCTCTCCTAGAGATTTCTTGAGTGATTGCATCCCTGGATTGCACTTGTCTCACTAATAGGTGCATCATGTCAGTGGGGCAAAGCTTAAAGGGTAGAGTCTGGCTTCATCCATATTATTAAAGTCCTTTACTTTTGGAAGCGGATTGGCCACTTGCAAACTGCCTTTTGGAAATGGTCCCTGATCCACGCTCTCTGAAACTACGCTTGGAAAGCATGGGAAAGAGTGTTAGTTGGCGTGGGCTAAAAGCGTGCCACGGGCTGCCATAAAAGCTTAGCAGTACTGAGGATTGAGCTCCTCTGCCCGTGCCCTGGCACGGTTTAATTTACTAGAGGCTGTAGCCATATTACGTTGTATTAGTTCTGTGGATATAATTGAATAAAACAATCTTTCAGGAGCTATAGGGGTTCTTTGGGTAGACACAGTATGCTTCAAGGTAAGTATAGGTTGAGAATAATATCTTTGAGTGTAACTTGTTTATGTTAATTAATTAGAAAACTTGAATGGAAGGGTGCCTAGTTGCCTTAGAGCAGATGTGACCTATAGCAAAGAAAGCAGTGATAACTTCACAGTCATCATATAAAAAGTTAGCAAAAAAAAAGGGGGTTCACTCCTTCTTAGCTTTTTTTTTTTTAATAGCCGAAGATCTTACTTTTCATGTCTGGATTTGAAGTCTTCCATTTTAATCCATTTCTAAGTGCTCCGCTTTTCAAGATCAGCTGGTTGTTTTTCTGTGATATTCCAATTCTCATTGTATTGATCTCCAGGGCTGTCAGCAGTTACAAGTGTCTGGAACTTGCAGGAGACAGATGAGGTACTGGGGGACTGGAAAAATGCAGATTTGGTGCCTGTCTTAATACAAAATGGGAAAGGAGGAGCTGACAATGTAGAGATCAGCCACTCAAGTTAATTCCTGGAAATATACTGGCACAAGAAGTCAAAGCCTTTGCAAGCACCCAGAAGATAACAAGGAGATAAGTAACAGTGAACGTGGACTTGTCAAGAACAAATGACATCAAACTAATCTAATTTCTTTCAGTGACAGGATAAAAAGCCTTGTGGACTGAAGAGAAGTAGTAGGTGTCATCTATCTTTGTGCAAGAAAGCTTTCGACACTGCCCCTAGTGACGTTCTGGGAAGCAAGCTAAGGCAACAGGGTCTACATAAAACTACTATAAAGTCTGTGTGAACTTTGCTGGAAAGCTGTAGTCACAGAAGTTAACAATAGTTTTGACATTTATTCTGTGTCAAATTAGAAAGATGCATTTGAATGGGGTTGCACAGGGCTCTGGTTTAGGCAAACGAATTTGCCCGCGTGTATTTGGAGTGGAAAACAACAAGGCTGGGAGGCAATTTTATAGGGGTAGGTTTAGGATGAGTCTGGTGGATGGGACCCAACAATGCTGTGTTCTTGGAAAACTGTGCAAATACGTCCTAGGATGTATATTTATGAGCTTAGCCTACACGCCATATGCAGTAACCATGCTTTGTTCGGCTCTCACAAAGCCATAGGTGTTTTGCCGTGCATGGTCGTGGGTGACGTCCTTCAACAAAAGCATAGACCAGCTGGCGGGGATGGAGAGTGGAGCAATAAGAATGGTCAGAGATGAGAAAGGATTGGGCAGATATCCATCGGGAAAGCTGGGAATGTAGCCGCTTCTGTTGTGGGACAGGAGGATGACGTGAAAAAAAGCTGTGCAAACCGTGTGATACCGTGGTGGCTTTTTCCATGTGTGTATTTTGTCAACTCGTTTCTATTGTTCTGTGTCAAAGTAGTGACTGAACATACGAAACAGGATTAGTCCTAAGAATGTTCCTTGAGGAACTCTAGCTTTAATCTTCCTCCGGTCTAATCTTATTCTGATCTAGGGTGCTTTTCTGTCATCTTTCTTTTAGCCGGAGTCCTTGTATTAATTAGCATCTTTACTTTTCTCACAAATAGTTTCCCATCTGGCATGAAATCAAATAAATACTTAAGTATTTCTAGTATTGGAAGTCACAACAGAGCTGCTCGGTCAAAATTTTCCAGAAAATTAACAAGGACTATTAACTCTGCCCCTTCTTGGAAACTCCCATAGATGCTAATATTGCTTGAAGTGATGTAGTTTACCGATCTGTCGGATATTTTATGTCTGCTTATGTATGCTGAATATTTAGGTCTGCCTCTTCTGGGTTTGGTAGTCTGAATTGAGCTTAAACATCAAAGTAGCCAAGGCGATCACGTCAGTCACTTGTAATATGACGAGGGGTTTGTAATTGTTGTGGCCTTTCCTCTGTAGCTGGACTATCCTGAGTGCAGGACACAGCTCACGTGTAAAATAATGAATTCCTTTGGAAAAATACGGTGAAATGAGCGTTAATTCCAGCATCTCATCTTTCTGAATGGTAAGGTATCTCAACCTCCATAATCAATTTATTCTATGCTTTGTGAAATTTCCTTAGCAGAATCGGAATCTTTTATGGGAACTTGCCTACCTTGTTGCTGCAGGTCAGTCCCAGATCCAAAGGAAACCTATTTCTGATTCTTGTCTTCTATTTTACTGCACTGGAAATGCAGACGGAGTTAAATCTCTCTCTCCTTGCGTCTTGCACGCACGCACGCATGCACGCACGTAGCCTAACGCACCGCTTTATATGATGTGTCTGCTTGGCAACTTGTGAGAGTTTTGCTGGCGCGTGGGAGAGACCTGCAGGAGTCAAGTGCAGCATTAATGTATGTTCCCTGTGGCTTAGAGGGAAGCTCATTACTGACCTGGCTTGTACGTCTTGTTCATTTACAGTAACACTTTAAATATTTAATCGATCTCTCATTCTTTCCTGTCATGGACCATTTTCCCTCAATTGATTCCTTTTTGGGGGGCAGAGATGGTTGGAATGCATTAATGTTAGTGGAATTCTATAAATTATACTCATTAAGAGGCCAGATACAATAGGCCAATGTGGAATTACTCTAAGCTTCATATTGCATTTTTTGCCCCAGGTTCTCAAAGCACTTCAGAAGCGCTAGCTAGATGAAGGTGAAGAGCAAAGCTCTGCTGAAAGTTAAAATACCTCCTTAAATTCCCAGGAGCTGCTGCTTAGGAGTTGTCCCTGCAGAGGTAACAGGATTATCCTCTCTCTAACGCACGGCTCGCTCAGCGTCAGCCATTCTGGTTTTCTGTCATGGTGAGGGATGGGCTTCATCCTAAGCAGAGGGAAGGAAAGCAGAAGGTCGGCATGGGCATCATCACTTTTCCCAGCAAAAGGATGTATGGTCTTCTTGGGTTGGACTAGATGATCTCTAGAGGTCCCTTCCAACCCCTACCATTCTATGATTCTTGGTTGCATCTCCTGAGACTCCTCACCAGCTCAGACAATGCTGAGGCACTCGTGAGGTCGAGCAGTGTCCTCATACTACACAATTTAGCTGTGGAGCGTCTCTTCTGTAGGTAGAGGTGTTGTAACGTCTGTTCTACAAGTGCGCAAAAGGAGGCACAGGCGGAGAAGGGGCCTGCCCCAGCCTCTCATCTACAGACTCATAAATCTTGTGTTGACTTTGTGGGATCACACAGTAATTTTTACCGTGAAGGATTTGACAGCATCTTTTTTGGGCGATGTTTTTAATAAGGTCTATAAGCCTCCCTTTGTAATCCCGTGAAATAGGCATTAGCCAGCACGTGCTTGTAAAGACAGCCGTAGCAGGCACATTTACTTCACAGGGCTCCCGAACGCGCTCGGGGGAGTAATGAAAACAGCATCACACCTTTGGGGCTGTACAGAGGTCTTGGAGTACGGGTTGACCTTGTTCTTGATGAACACGGTATCGCTTTATAAACCCTGTAAAGAACGAACTGTGGGTTATTTGCCTTTCAGCAAGCCAGGCTCAGAGAGGATAGTAAGAAACCTTCAGTAGCTGAAGGCAAACGCTTTAAACGGGCAGGCAGAGGGGGCTTTGAGCAAACGTGCTTTAAGATACGATAACAAAACAGATACGCAGAGCTGCTTCTGGGCCCGGCAGGTTCTTTGCCACTCCTGGCGAACATGGAAATGGCCTTGAAAATGTGTCGTTTTCAAATCGAATTAAATCCCTTGCACACTTCCTCAGTTGCTGCTGATTTTTATTGTATCGATCAGCCAAGAAATGCTCAGGTATTTCAGATATGCGTTTAAAGTATTCCTGCGTCGTCTGGTTTTGCGCTGTCGATCTTAAATCTAAATGTCCTCGGCTGGCTTGAAAAACAAATTAAGCAACCCCAAACCTGTCCCGTTCCCTAGTAACTTAGCACTAAGTGCTATCCCACAAGCATCACAAGTGTTTTTCTCCAAGTCACGGTGATACAATAGAGAAGAAAGAGAAAGCCAGGTTCATGCTCTGTGGGAACAGGGTATTTTGGTGTGTAGGAATATTTCCTTTTCGACACAATACTTTGTAATACTCTCCATTATTACACAGCTATAATGCTCAGCCTTTGAACTGAGAAGCTGGTATCACCTAACTCCAAGGACCAGTGTCTGTCCGACTCCATTTATGCTATTACTATTTAAGCAAGCATTTCAAGTGGCAGGCTCTGAATACCATTACATTGCAAAGACAAACGCCGCTGTTGTCATTATTGATGGTTTATGTCCTTGATACAAGTGCTGCATCTCAAGGAGGGAAGTATTCATGCAGTCGTCCACTGCTGACTTTCTTGGCACCCTTCATTTCAGTTTTGTTTGGTGAGTGGTGGAGTCTTTGAATGAAGATGTAACATTTCAATTACTCCTCTCTCTTCTTTCCTGGAAACTGTCGAGGGATAAGAGCTGTGATTGTAATTGAAAATATCCCTACAAAGCCTCAAAATTACTATAACTGAAATTAAAATCTTATTCTTTAACTACTATTAGGTTTCACCTTGAAA
Source organism: Steatornis caripensis (assembly GCA_013398225.1). NCBI lineage: Eukaryota > Metazoa > Chordata > Aves > Caprimulgiformes > Steatornithidae > Steatornis > Steatornis caripensis. The sequence goes on along the minus strand of VZSC01000342.1, from coordinate 228,508 downwards.
AATCATGCCTGACTTTCAGAGGAGAGAGTTTCACAGATAATAATAATAAATCTTTGAGAATTCAGCAGATTTTGACCATTCCTTTTCCCGTAGGGTCACAAAGAAATACTCAGGGAAGTCTCAATCGTCTAATTGCAAACTTGATTTTCTTTGACCTGGAGGCACCACCAGAAATGTTGACACCGGGGGGGACCTAGCAGAGGAATATCGACACGATGAGGTCTTCTGTACTATGGAGCAGTATAGGCACCTCTGGATGGCAAGGCGAATTTTAGGAGGACTGAACTACCCTCTGGAGGTGGCTATCTGTTGACGTTGCCTGTGGAGAGGACCGTTCCCTTTAAGTTCGGGTTACGCAGGAGGTCCTGAGCACGTAGCTGCTGCTACGTCTCGTAGAGGACTTAGATGGAGCTGTCCCCCTGCCAGTCACCTTCTACCGACTGCCCAGAGAGACGTTAAAAAAAATTCTGCATTAGCAGAAGTTGACTGCTAAACTAGCGAACGGGTGAAAGAGAAGAAGTGACGTGCAACCTCGTTCTTGCAGGTGGAGCTGGCTGCCCCCCGGTTTTGGGGGGGGCTCTGACAGTTCCTCTCTGAAGTCTTTTCCTCAGTTGATTGACACTTTAACAAACGTTAATTTGGGGGGCGAAATTTTCCATGCCAGTTTTCTGCCTCCTCAGACTGATATTTGTAAAGATCCAGCCAAAATTGTTCAGAGGAGGAAGCTGGGGAAAAACATGTTGTTTTCAATACTACAATATTTCTCCCAGCCTGTCTACGAGGAGCCCTGGTACCTCCCTGCTGCAGAGCAGGGATCTGAAATTCCGTAAGGCATGGTCTACTTTTTTTTGATCTCCCTGTAGAAATTTCCCTAGCTTTTCTTAATTCACAAGCGTGTTTTTATTAAAAAAAACAAAAACAAACAAACCAAAACCCCGCACATTTGGGAGAGATGTCACAGCATTTAACAGCAGAAGCCTTCAAAAGACGCTGCGGGATAAGCGTCGTGCTGCTCTGGCTGCGTGCGCCCTGTTGCCACGGACTGCTTTCCACCGCTACCCAAGCGACAGGGATGCTCCTCGCCATCGCGTCCGCTCTTTGCGAGTTTGGCAGCTGGGTGCCCTTGGGGTTTTAAAGCAACGGCACCCAGCGCAATAAGGAGGGACAAGCTGCTTGGCTAGGAGGCAAAAATGAAAGAAATCAGATTTTAAGGGGGAAAGAAAGGAGCAGGTTGGGACAGAGAGAGGGCGACGAGAGAGCTCATGGGATAAGAGATTGCTTATGGCTGCTCGGTCCCATCGGAGAGGGAGCTGGGACCGGGAGCCTGGCAGGAGGAAGCCACCGGCACCTGGGTCTGCAGCCTGCAGAGTGCGGAGAGGGGCTGGCAGAGGAGACGGGGATGAGGAAGGGTGCAGAGGGGAATCAAAACCACCTGATGATGTGAGGGAGAGGCATAGCCCAAGCATAATTCCCGTTGCTTAGCCCGAGTGCTATTTGTAGCACGACAAGCCAGCGCAGAGCTTTAAAGGCTGACCCGTGGGCTACAAAACATACAGCTACAGCCTTCGTGCTCTTCCCTGTACCTCGTTTTTAAGGCTCTGTGCTCAGCACATCATCCTGCACCTCCTTATCTCCCGCTGAACACACAGCTTTAAATCCACCAGCCGCGTTAAAACTCGCCAAAGTGCTCCTTGCTAGATTTTAATCCAGCAAGCCCAGCGAACGTCCAGTTTTTTGCAGCGCTAGATATTAGAAAGGAATAAGACACGCAGGCTTTCAGAGAAGAAAAAGAAAGGAAATCAAGCTGCTTTCATGTATTCTTTGTAATTATTTTTCCCCTGTTGTTCAGAACTCAAGGGTTTTTTTTTAAAAAAAGGGAAAAAAAAAAAGCGGACTCTAACATTTACTGGCAGTAATCATTTCACCATCTGCTCAGGCGTGCTGCTTCCAGAACACACGTTCTCAGCTGCTGAGCAGTCAGCTCTCCGCTCCCTTTCCTTTCGGAGACAGGGATGCCAGCAGTTCCTAAACTGTAACAGCATGAACAAGCCCTTTTTTTTTTTTTTTCCCCTTTTTTTCCCTTTCCGTCGCTGCGATTTTTTTCAAAAGGCAGGAGAGCTGGGACTTTTCACCAGATCATTTCCAAGACTGAGCTGTTCCCCGACTTGACGGTTCTCCATCTGCGTGGTAAAAATGTGGAGAATATTCGTATTTTTTTCATGTTTCGAGGGGCTCCAAGCAGGTTTGCTTCGTAGTAGAGCTCCACTGGCACCTGGGCTGCTCTCGATGATGGATTTAGCCCGTGTTTCTTTAGCTGTACCTAGGGGAAAGCTTGCCTTTTGGGATACTCTCATGCCCATTTTGCTGAGCTCAGCACCCCTCTTCTTAATGACTTCTTCCCCTTCTCTTCTACACGGTATAGCTAAGCCAGCACTGAGCTGTTCAACATCCCGGTCTCCTCCCTGACAGCCCAAACCCAGCAGTGAACCACAGCGTATACAGCAGAAGGAGGTGTGCCTCGCGATCGAATGGGCTTTGTTGGCTAAAAGGAGCTGGGACGGTCGGAGTTACCCGCTCTGCATGCTGCTTCATCGCTGCCCTTCGGCTAGCGGTGAGCAGAAGCACTTAAGTAAATACACGACTAATTTAGAGGGCAGAGGGTAACGTCAATTAGCTCATCCTGTCCTTGAATGTTTCTGTGTCACTGACGCGCTAGTCCGTGGCCCTTGCGTTTTCTGTTGTCATTTCTCGTGGCAATAATAACTGGCGATCTCAGTTCGTGCATTTAAATCCGAAATGAAAAAACATCCAGCAGTGAAAGATCCTATTCAATTCTCGCGCTGTATAGCCAGCGCTTCACAAAGAGATGAGCCAGAGTGAATTCAGAACCCATTAGGCGTGTCCCAGGAGGCGTGAATCTATATGCTTACACATACAAATCTGCATTAAGAAAAAAATCCTGCTTGACCGAAGGTATTTGTTCTAAAACGCACTATTTAAAGCGCAGCTTTGTACGGAGCAGTGACTCCGTGCGTTCGTTCGCTTTGCGTGATTTTACGTGCGTTTCATGGCGTCGAGATCAAATTTACTCCTTTACAAGCCGAAGAAACGTTATTGCTCTATCAGCCTTGCACACTTGCTCTGGTTTCCATAACCCAAGCTGAATGGATGTTTTCCCACCCAGGAATCAGGGTGGGGGTTTTTTTTTGATCAGCGTCTGATCGAGGTGCACGGTGATGCAGATCGTAGAGGTTGGAGACTCGAAAGCACTTTGGGAACATCCCTTGTTTCTCAAGACAGTGTCTGTGTTTGTGCGTTAGCATCTCTATTTTCACCTTTGAGCCCGCTGTGACACTCAGAGCAGTTCTGTGCTGCCATTTAAGAAAATATCAATCTCCGAGATTGAATGAGTCGGACATGCTATTTAGACAAAGGTTATGTGAGCCAAATATTTTTCATCCTCATAGCACAGGGCAAATCAGTTGATGGGCAGGTAGGAGAAGGGGGTTGGGAAGGCAATAAATGGAGGCTAAAGAACATGAGGAGGCAGGGGAAAGAGGAAAAGAGAAAAAGGGAAGATGTTCGGGCCCCAAAGGGCTCTTAAATATCAGTGCCTATTGCAAATACTCCCTGTGCAAGGGAAACCCATCCGCTGACCTCCTGCTGCTGTTACCTAGATGTAGGCAGGAGCTCCTGACGGTGCTATTACACCTCCCGCAATGATTATGAGATGTAGCGCTGTGTTGTGAAGAGGAACAGGAAAATCCCCCGCGGGCTCGCTGGTAAAGCTAGAAGCCCTTCCGCACCCTGGGATGGGCAGATGCTGGCCACTGCCGTAAGGTGAGTGGCTGTGTCGCACAGGCTGTGCAGGACAAGCTCGACTGTGGGACGCAAAGGCTATATTCGCTAGCGGAAGAAAACGAGGCAGAAACAGTCTACGCTTGGGAGGTAGGGAGAGAATGATATGACTGATCTTCTTCCTTCAGTGGAAACACAGATACCGTAAGCATGGATTAAGGGCAGCAGATTTGAGACCATTCGTGGTGTCCGGCACGGTGGCGGAGGCCACGCTGACTTGCGGTCTTGGATATGTCGCTTGGAAGAGTATGGGAAGTCCTTTAATCTGTCTCTCCGGCCCACTTTGAGTTGCCTATGTGGTGGGACCCCCATTGCTTCCCCTGGAGAAATGACAGGCTGGCAGGGTTGGCATCTGTTGGCTCCTGTAGCCTTGATCACAGCGAGCGCTTGGACCGAGCCCCTTCATTTCCCTCTCGTAAAACCCTCAAAGAACCCACGCTGAGATGGACGTAAAGAGGCAGCAAAAGGGAAGCAGTTGTTCTCCGAAGGAAGGGGTGGAGGAGTCTCGCTAACGCTGTGATCCCTCAGAGCAACATGTGCTGATGCAGCCTGCCATGCCAGGAGAGGCACAGAGCTATGCGCGACATCTCCAGCTGGTCCCTTCCCGTCCCCAGTGCCCTTGCTTCAAAAAAAGGAAGAGGCAAGGGAGAGGGCAGAGACCCCAGCAGAGGCTGGGGAGGTGTTTTTGAGGGGGGGAACGGGGTGGGGGGGGGGCGGGGAGTCCCGTCGTTTCTCTCTACTTGCTGTCATAACCTAAATGAACACTTTTGAGATTTCGTAACGCTAGCCACCCCCTAATTAGGACAAGCTTAAAAAGGACCACTTGGCATCCTTGCCGGCGAGAGCCATGTGCTACCTGCAGCAGGCCAACTCCAAAATGAAACTGATTTTTCTCTTACCTACATTCTGCATTCAAGCAGCTGCTCCTAACAGGTGCTTGCTCTCTTCCTAGCAGATGGCGACAAAAAAATTGGGTTTGTTGGCAGGTTTCGCCACAAAGCAGCCTTCTTATCGCACATATTGATGTGTATACAAACATGCACGCACGCTATCAGGCTTTCCGTTTAAGAAGTAATTCTCCCTTCTGATAGAAGGTCAGCCACGCGGGGGCTTAGCGAGAGCGGTGCGTACTTCTCTCTTTTGTGTCCCGGGTCTAAAGGCATTTGTGACTTAGCTGCCGCATCAGAACCCTGGCTGACGTTTGCCCATTAGTTCGACTCTTCTGCTGTATCGAAAGGACCGTGTGGTAGGAGGACTAGGTACCGTTAGACTGCATGCCTCCGTACTTGTCGGTGCATCTTTGATAGCTTGTACTAGCTTGCATAACAATGAACTAGAAGGCCAGCAGGTTTTGGACGGGGACTACCTTGATGTTTTTCGCCTTGTCGTTGTTTAGGGGAACATAATAGGAGCGCAAATAAAGCAACCAACTGAAAATCTGCAGTGGAGGAGAGACGTAGCAATGCATTGCAACGAAGAAATATAAGCGCAGTGTTTCATCACCGGGAGACGCACCCAGGGCTCTGAGTGCTGAAATGTGTTCAAAGCCGCCTTGGGGAAGTACGCGGGGAGATCATTTGTTCTGTGTTCGTCGCTCGAAGTGAGACAGCCGTCAAACAAATCCTTATATCCCGTTTTGTGCTTGGCCTGTTAACTCCGATTCCATCTCCCAGATTTTGCCTGGTGAGGGCTGTAAATTTGACAAAACGGCGCACAGCAATGCCAGATTCAGAGGACTGCGGCATTGCCCAAAAGACCTTTCCTACTTCTATTTCTTGTCGTGCAAGTAGCACCAGGAAGACCCCGTACTCGCTCTGTTTTGCTGTTCATTTCAAACACACAGCCCGAGCCAAGACAACCAGATGAGGATGACATCTGGCTATCGAACCTCTGCCAAGTCACTGCTGTTCTGTAGCTGGCAGGAAGATGATGTGCTGCAAATGCCAGGTTCTCGCTGAAACGTAAAGTGCATTCCCTGCATTTTCTTTGCTTCCTCTCCAGCCACAATCAGTTCGGTATTTTGTTTTACTAATGGCCAAATTCGAATCTCTTTTGCGGCCACACAAATCCGTTTCATTGATGCTAGGAGGCTTCCACGGTGAGTGCAATCTGACCCTGAAATCCAAGACGGTCTCATATTTTCTAAGCTTACTGACCAATTAACTTGTTGACTGTGAATCTCATTCAAACACCCAAGCCCTTCCTGTGGGGTATGTTTGTGGTGAGGATTGCTAATCACGTATATGAGAGCAGTTTGTATCTAAACTCTTCCAGAAAGGAGTCGGTAGAGCTTGCGGCAGTTGGATAAGCTAAAAGGCTCTGGCGATTTCCTTCACTACTATTCTTCTCTAAGTCTAAGGTACACCTCTTTGATGAGAAATCGCTATAGCTTATGAAAAAAAGCACTGTAGCTTGCGAAAGAAAGCTATTGCTAATCGAAGGTACGTGGACTTAAAAGATATCTCACTAGGGCCCCTGTAATACATTGCTCTCTGTTGTGCCCAGCAGCAGTTTGGTGACAGCTACGCAGGCGAAGCTCGCGCAGGGGTGGCGTGTGAAGGAGCTGGAGCTGTAGGATTTGCCCCGTTCCCTTACGCAGGATTTTTGCCTTCACCCCTCCCCACGTGCTGCGGTGCTCTCAGCATTGTTGGCAGCTGCCAGGGGGCACGAAAGAAATAACTGTGCTTGGTTTGCAGCCGGTGTTCTGGCCAAATGCATTTTTCCCCTCTTCTGGTGAAATAATGTTGCTGAAGGCACAAGTAACCAGTGTTCAAGATTGTAGAAGGAAAATAATTGTGTGAAATAACTATGCACAGAGCTTGGGCTGTCGAAGCGAACTTGCTTTGCAAAGGGCGCAGGCCATATCTCTACTTTTCTGGTTAGCATTCAAAGTATGACTTCTTTGTCATATATTTGCCGATTTCAGGAGTATCATTGTGCTTTCGGTCTGTGGGCTTGTAAGCAGAAGCCATCTGCTTTCGAGGGCACTCGCACAAGAAGCAGATATTAAAGCTTGAAGAATAACTCAAACCTTTTTAGGTTGTCTTTGGTGAACCAACTTGCTGTGAAAACGAAGTCTGATTTCCACTGTCTGTATCAAAACCTCCACCAAAGACTCTGTAGATGGGTATGAATTAGAGAGATTGGATTAATGGTGTCTTATTTTCTCATCTGCAACCGTGCTGGTAACTCACCAGCAGTTTAATCTTCCTAGGTAGCTTTTGTGCAGCTGATTTTCAGAGGAACATGTGTTTAGGTACGGCCCTAGCAGGGTGATGCAGTGAGTGGTACTGGATTCAGTAGATCACCAGCGTCTGTTTGACCCCAGCTGTGCCCATTTCCCTTTAGCGCTTCATCACTTTTGGGCCATGGACTGACTCCTCGGAGTTTAATTCTGTTGCCTGATGCACAATGTCACGGGGACATTTGTGACGGCCTGGAGAGGCATCTTCTGGCCTTTAGATGCCATTCTGGTGGGATGGGGCTTCCCATCAGTCTTTTATCAGACCTGCCAGCCTCCCGAGCATGTCTCTGATACCCTGAGCTGCCTTGCATACAGAGTTCGCTGCAATGCAAATACAGCGTATAGCTGACAGCATTACCCTGCCTTCTGCTCTGAGATCAGTTGGTTTCAGCATCAAATAAGCAAAACCAAATCGACCTTTATGGAAATTCTTAGGATTCTACGTGCTTGTTCAGAAGGTGTTTTCATATGCTGGCTCCAGTGTAGATCTCACGTACAGCAAATTCAAACCACAACAATTTTTATTTTTTAACTTCATCAAAAGTTACTCTCTACCTGTGCTACAGGAACGGATAAGAATGTTTTGAACTAAAATCAAATTAGATCAATGATTTCTCAAATATGGAGAGCTCTTTGCATCAAGAGGTATCTACAGATGTTGGTACCTGACTTGAACCACGTTTGATGGCACACAGCTGCTCGAGGTGAAATACCATTCGGGATATCTAACTGAATCTATGGCTTACGTATCAGTAGATTCTGTCCTTACCAATTGCATCACAATGCATCCTCCTGTAAAATAATCAGCTAACTCATGGAACTATCATGGCGGTATGGTTTATTCATGTCTGCACAGAAAATAAATTGCTTGATGTGATCCCAGTACATGAGAGCAAAACTTTTTTTCAGAGAAGACAACAAATAGCTAATTCGGGTTTCCAAAAGCACGTGCGCTATTATCGTTAGTAAGAAGCTTAACCAACCTGAAAGCAAATGCCGAACAATCCAGATCTTAGTCTTATTAAGCTTGTGTGTTTCCTGCCACTTAAAAGCCTATCAAAAACCTAAAGATCTGGGTAAATGAGATCTTCTGGAAGGCAAGCTTTAAAGTTTACCTCTTTCTCTTTTTAAAGAAGAAGGCGATGCCTCTATTTACATGCCATTGCTGGAACTCAAACGGAGCGAGTACATCACTGCTGCAGTGTTTCGTGGAACATCCTTTGTTTATTCACACTGTGCCACTTTTAAACTTCAAATGTAAACAACAAAGGCTTCTTTGTATTTCACACTATCTCATACTCACTACCTTCTGAAGTCCAAAGCCAAAACACTGTGGAATTTTACCCTCCTCACACTTTCTTCTGCGTATCGGATGCATTCTTCCAGCCTTTTCTATTTATAGTAGCTGGAAAACTACTTCTCTTCTGATTAGAAAGATGCTCTGTTCATTTTCTCTTGACTTTTCAGTCCTTGGTATGGGCTAAAATTGTATTCCCTGATAACCATTGCAAATACAGTTTTAGTACTAATTATGCGTATATCCGGTAACAGAAACAATTTGTCATCCTGAGGGATCCAACTTGCTTTAAATTGGTTGACCTGCCTGTGATCTGTTACACAGATGAAAAATCCAGAAAATATTCCACCGAAATCAGTTGGTCAGACAGAAAGGTCGGGAAGACCGAGGCTGGAAATGCACCAGCAGCTGTCTGACAACACACGCTTACGCGTGGAAGAGTATACAATTTTCATTTCAAATCAGAGTGGGAGTTTTAGTTGGAAATTTCAGAAAACTTCAGCGGCATGGTCCTTGAGAACTGCCACTGAGTAGCCCCCCCTGCCTTTTCCGCGGTGGGGAAGGACTTCATGTTGCGTTTGACACGTGGCGGGTCAAACTCTGCATGGTGTCGGCGTGAATCTCGTGCTGGATCCACCTCCTCTCTGCTTGCTGATGCCTGGGGGGAAGTAACCAAGGCGCTTTGCTCCTTTTCTCCCACTCTGTGCTTGTCTGCGTGGGAAAGACAAGGGCAGACTGCACAGGCGATTTCGGATACTTTGCTGTGCTGTGTTGCTTACAGTCCTGTCCTGTGTGTATAACGTGAAAGAAAGCCTTCTTTTCAAGAAAACCAGGGTAGCATGGTTTTGATTCTTTCCTTTCCCAGGGACAAGTAGCATCCTTTATCATCCCATTCGATTAAGCTGCATTTGAGCACAAGAGACAGCTGATGAGGCCATCCATTGAATGCCGTGTTCAGGTTTGGGCCCCGCACTACAAGAAAAGCCATGGAGGTGCTGGAGCGTGTCCCAAGAAAGGCAACGAAGGTGGTGAAGGCTCTGGAGCACAAGTCCTGTGAGGAGCTTCTGAGGGAACTGGGGTTGTGTAGCCTGGAGAAGAGGAGGCTGAGGGGAGACCTCATCGCTCTCTACAGCTGCCTGAAAGGAGGCTGTGGTGAGGTGGAGGTCGGTCTCTTCTCCCAAGGAACAAGTGATAGGACAAAAGGAAAAGGCCCCAGCTTGCGCCAGGAGAGGTTTAGAGTGGATATTAGGAAAAATTTCCTCCCCGAAAGAGTTATCAAGAACTGGAACAGTCTGCTCAGGGAAGTGCTGGGCTCACCATCGGTGGAGGTGTTTAAAAGCCATGTAGATGTGGTGCTTAGGGACACGGTTTAGCAGTGGACTTGGCAGTGCTGGGTTTGCAGTTGGACTTGGTGATCGNGCGATTTCGGATACTTTGCTGTGCTGTGTTGCTTACAGTCCTGTCCTGTGTGTATAACGTGAAAGAAAGCCTTCTTTTCAAGAAAACCAGGGTAGCATGGTTTTGATTCTTTCCTTTCCCAGGGACAAGTAGCATCCTTTATCATCCCATTCGATTAAGCTGCATTTGAGCACAAGAGACAGCTGATGAGGCCATCCATTGAATGCCGTGTTCAGGTTTGGGCCCCGCACTACAAGAAAAGCCATGGAGGTGCTGGAGCGTGTCCAAAGAAAGGCAACGAAGGTGGTGAAGGCTCTGGAGCACAAGTCCTGTGAGGAACTTCTGAGGGAACTGGGGTTGTGTAGCCTGGAGAAGAGGAGGCTGAGGGGAGACCTCATCGCTCTCTACAGCTGCCTGAAAGGAGGCTGTGGTGAGGTGGAGGTCGGTCTCTTCTCCCAAGGAACAAGTGATAGGACAAAAGGAAAAGGCCTCAGCTTGCGCCAGGAGAGGTTTAGAGTGGATATTAGGAAAAATTTCCTCCCCAAAAGAGTTATCAAGAACTGGAACAGTCTGCTCAGGGAAGTGCATTTCATGTATAGCATAACAAATAATTTTGCTGTAAATTGCTAGAAGTGTTAGGTCCACCTTAGATCCCTCTGAGAACAGTATCTCCTTATCTAAGAAACCAGCAATATAGACTCAAAATACTTTAATGGTGACAGCAGATAGTTTGGTAGGTGAGTGTAGTGGTAGGCGTTCAAGGTGAGTGGTTCTGCTCTCTAGAATATTCTGTGGCTGCGTGAAAGCTTGGCTGAACAAGGACTATCACCAAAATCCGCTTGACCTCAGCATGGCCAGAGTTCCCCTCGCAGTCTCAGCTGACCTAGCAAGGCATGCTGTATGGTAACTTTCTTCACATTTGTTTTAGCTGTGGCAACTGGAGCCTGCAGCTTTGGTCAGGCTCCTCGTTATGCCAAGGCTTGCACGTACGGCCGTCATAAGAAGCAGCGTACGCCCTGCAGAGCTGGAATAAAAAGGTATGAGTAGCATCAGTGCCATTTTAAAGAACGAGAAACAGAAGGAGCAAGAGAGGTTGGGAGCGCTTGTTTTGCTGAACGTCACCAGGACAGACAGAGGTGAGCCCGGTGATTGTCCTGCTGCTCTAGAAAGTAGGCTCAGGGCTTTCACCACGAACAGCACCATCTGCTGCAGAGGGTGGACAGCACAACGCAAATCATCTCCCAGCTTTTTGGGCATGAGATGGTTTAGCGGCACACACTAATGCTCACGAGAGGCTCAACAGAAAAACAGAGCTTGTTATTAGAGGCGAAATAAGTTGCAGAGATGACAGGTTGCCCCACAATTTCTATTGTAAGGATCTTCTTTCAGGTATTCCAGCATACCAACTTTTATGATTTCAGAAATAAATATTCGTGCTTGGTCTCTGTCTGAAAGTTTTTGCCTCCAGTTACAACAGAAGTAATTTCTGGATTTTTCAGGATGAGTTTAGGAAAAGGTAAATTGTTTATCTGTCTTAAAAATTCATGTGTTTTTCTGAGAAACTGTCATGGTTATATATTGTGGAAGAAATACTCGATATAAATCCAGTGTTGACTCCAGTGAGAAAAATAAAATGATGGCAATGTAACAGAAGAGCTGAACTGAGCCCTCTGTGTTAAATATGTGAAATGAGTATTTTTACTCCTACATTGCAAGTGCCCTGAATGAAAAATAATTGGAGTGACTTCCATTTATTGCAAAGGATACATATACAAGGGAGTACCTTGTGTAGTGCCTGCCAGTGCAGGCTGGTCTGCACTTTGCAACGAAGCATTGGCTCGGAGGTGACTGAGCTAATGGAAGTGGTAAAGTCTTGTCAACACAGTGTTTTTATGTGGAGTGTTTTCTTCTGCTCACAGGCAGCATGGATTTGCTTGATCTGACCATCACGCTGCTTTTGGATCCGAGTTAGCTTCTCAGAGTCGTTCCGGACCGCACCGTGTGGAGATACCGGTTCTGGTCTGCAACAACTTGGAAGGTTCTGCGCTGAGCTTCACTGCTCCGTGTGTGGGTTGCTATCGGTGGCCCCGTCTAAGCTTGGACCTGGCCATTTTTCATTTCAGGCATGAGAGTAATGGATGAGTGATTAGTAAAGACCAGCCTGCTGTCTCAAACCGCGGAATAGATTTTAGCTTTAGATCACTGAAAGTCAGAACAGGACATATCTTTTCTTAGCCATCATAAATTATCCATGCAGGATGTACAGTAAAAGGCTGTTTGGCTGCGTTAAAATTGGCTAGACAAACAGAATTTCCGTCTCTCTCAATGGCTCCTTCAACACCTAATTAGTTCCCAGATGCTAGTTGAGCAAGACGTCTTTTATCTTTGCTAATGTTATCTTCCTATACCTCCTAAATGCCCCCTGGTGCCGTTCTTCGCTTTCATCTTTCTTCCCTCAAGAGAAGGCAGGATGGGTGTTCAGGAAGCTCTATTCTGAAGGTCAAGCTTGTAAAGACTGTGGATCAAGTTGATTCTGTTATAGCAGTCAGTATCTGGAGCAAAAGCTTTGAATCCAGAATTAGATTGATAGGATGGAGAGCAGGAGGCAAGTCTCTTTCTGTGCATGTTCGTAGGAACAGTATCCGACAGGGAAAAATAGAATTGCAGATTTTATTTCACTGTCCGTTCCATTTAGTACAATTTAGGACAAATTCAATGTTCATCTTTTCGCATCGCTAGAAGGTGCAAAGAAGTCTGTCTGAATAAATCTGCCATTTCAGCTGGCGTAGCTGATTGTTGTGGGCAACGAGGAAGTACACTCAGATGTAAAATAGTAGGAAGCACCAGACTAACTGCATTCCTGATCCTTCCTAGACTCTCTGAGCATAACCACTCGGGGCCTCAGATATGTTAATAGCCAGGCTATCGGCCAGCTGTGATTTACCTTGGCAGGTCTGATTTATATCCAAGCCCAGCAATTCTTTCCCCTCTGGCAGGAAGGAGTGACCAAGCAGCCTCCTTCAAGCTAAGTATTTAAGAGAAAAGCAAAACCAACGGAACAGACTATATATACATGCAGCTTTCCCCTAAGGCTCGTGAGGCTACGTCTCTAGCTAGGTTCGGTTTACTCGATTCAGATGACGTGTTCTGTTGTGTGTGGGGGGGGGTTTGTCAAGAGGCAAAACTTCTGACAAAGTCGGTTTTGTGGTTTTATAGATGAGAAGATTCTCCAGCTTAGACATTGCACCACCATCTTTTAAGTTTCTATTGTATTTCCTTCTTAGCTGCTTTTTCCCTGTGCTGCGCTGGAAGAATACACTCGTGTGAACAATTCCAGCAGACTCCTGTAACAGCATTTCTCCTCTTCGACCAGGTTGTGTGTAGTCCCTTTAGGATGTTTATGTCTTCAGATTTATAATGTAGTCACATAGCGGCTCGTTTTCGGTCACAGCAAAGACCAAAGGAAGCTGTAAAGTCAGTGAGTTTCACCGCTTCTGCTCTTAGGTGCATATGCCCACGCTATGAAGGATGCAGGATTTATACCAACTTAATGAGATCATCCCTGGTTTCAGTCTTGCCCGAGTTGCGAGAGGCACGCTGCAAAGTGAGTTCTGAGATGAGAAAGCTTCCCTGCAAGGATATTAATAATACTTAGAAATCATATAGCACTCCAAAACCCTGTGCAAGCATTAGCTAATTAGGTAGCACTCCAAAGCCCCGTGCAAAACATTAGCTAATCAATTCTTGCAGCATCTATCAAATGTATCAATATCATTCAGTCCATTGTGCAGAGAGGTAACTGGAACCAGGAGAATGTGGGTGTCTGGTCCCAGTCCATGCCGCTGCCCAGTGCGGTAGCTGGGGGTTGACTTTAGCACTTGCCAGCCACTGCTCCCACATTTTCCTTGGCGACATCCTGCTTCCCGTGCGGCTCGCTGTGGATAAACGCATCATTTCCAAAAGGAGGTCATCTCCATGGACGTGAACGTGGATTTGACCAGCTAGACGTAATTTCAGCCCGTTCCCCAGGGCTTCCTAGAGGTCACTGGCATCAGTTAGTTTGGGAAAGCCAACATCAGGAAGTGACATGGAGAAGACTGGGCCCAGCACAGCAAACTCAATTTTAGTATTCACCAGAGCAACAGTTGAGTGTTTACCAGTGAGGTACTCCAGCCAACTGAAGGCAGCACAAAGGAAACCATGTAAAATAATGTATCATTGAGATGTTGCACCGCAGAGCAGGCCGCCTTGCAGAAAAGGAGAGGTGTATTTACATGACACTTAGCAAATGAAGGAGAAAATAACGTTCTTTCCTAATTGCACATTACTGAGGCCTCATGCTACTCATTATGTTTAGTTCCTCTGGACCAAAGTAGGGAATAGCTGGTCCTCAATACAAGCGAGCACGTATTGCTGAATTTCTGCTCCCAAGCCTGCCAGCAACTAATCCCCAAGCTTGGCAAAGTTGGTTAATTTGCTTTTCAGTTATAAATATCACAGTAATCATGTAGCTATGAGGTACTCATACTCCCATCCTACAGTCCATGCAACTAATTCCTGCAGGCCTTCTGAAATAGCGCAGCTCCTTTAACTCTTTTGGAAACAGAGCTGAATTTCATTATTGCGGATGATGGTATGAAATTCTGAGTAGCCAATATAATAAAGGGCTAGCCCTGGAGGTTTGCAATAGACACTCCCTACTGGAGCGCTCAGCACTGTGAGATTACTTGCCTTACAGTTTTACATCAAGGGTGAATGATGGTACCGAAGCACAAGCTGTCGCAGGTGTCGAGATACTGCCCAGTATTTGCAACATCAGTGATTTCAGAGGGGCCATTAGAAATACAGTAGCCTCGTGTAACTCGCTGAGACACGAGACGAACGGGATAGTGCAGCCCCCTGAGTACAGGCTGTAAGCTTGCGTTTAAAGTGCGTATTGAATCAAACACAGGATGATGCTATTTTTATTAAAAGCCACAGAATGCTTCAAACCAATTAATACTCCGCTGCTTTACTAATGCCTCTGCTCAGAAAATTAAATGATTTCATTTAACAAAACCAATTTTAAAGCTGTTTTTTGTCAAATTGATAAGTGGGTCCAACCCTTCTCTGCACATGAACCACGCATTTTCAGCAAAACGTATCGAAATGTCGGTGGCTTCTAGTCTGTTCCTTCGAGGATCTCGAGGTGCAAGGGAATCGTGCTTTTCTGCCGCAATTCGTTCCAAATACTTAAGGCACTTTACAAGTATTAGCTACTTCCATCTGAACATAAACAAGGAGCTGAACACCTTGAATGTGTTGCTGCCATGCTGTAATGTCAAATGATTAAATATTTTGAAATACTTCGGCTCCATATAATCAGCCAGCTGCTGTCAGTTCCGAGGGCAGCAGCAAATCAAAACGCGGAAGTATCGCGTGCTAAACACAATTGCTTGGGAATAAGT
The DNA here is from genome assembly GCA_013398225.1 of Steatornis caripensis. Lineage (NCBI taxonomy): Eukaryota > Metazoa > Chordata > Aves > Caprimulgiformes > Steatornithidae > Steatornis > Steatornis caripensis. Next base: position 213,264 of record VZSC01000342.1, on the reverse strand, counting down.
GAAGAACAGCTCTGCGGAGAAGGCCCTGGGAGGGCTGGGGGACAGCAGGGTCACCGTGAGCCAGCCACGGCCCTCAGGGCCAGGAAGGCCGAGGGGGTCCTGGGGGGCACTGAGGAGAGCGTGGGCAGCAGTGGAGGGAGGGGATCCTGCCCCTCTGCTCTGCTCTGCTCTGCCCTGGGGAGGGCACATCTGCAGGGCTGGGGCCAGGGCTGGGCTCCCCAGTTCAGGAGAGACGGGGAACGGCTGGGGAGAGCCCAGCG
>VZSC01000342.1:177135-212643 GCA_013398225.1 Steatornis caripensis | reverse complement strand
TGGAGCCCGGGCAGTTCCCTCTGAGCGTGAGGAAGAACTTGTTTGGCGTGAGGGTGCCCGAGCCCTGGCCCAGGCTGCCCAGAGAGGCTGTGCAGTCTCCTTCTGCGGAGAGATTCGACCCCGCCTGGCCACGTCCCTGTGCCCCCTGCACTGGGGGCACCTGCTTTAGCGGGGGGTGGGCTGGGGGATCCCCAGAGGGCCCTGCTGTGCCGGGGTTCTGTGATTCTGCATAATCTTCCCTGTTGGGGACAGCATTTCTTATAACTGAAATGAATTACTGCCAGTGGAACAGACTGGTTTTGCTAACATGAAGACTGGTGTGACCCAGTGCATGGCCTTCAACTTAAAAGTCAGAAACATGTGTAAGATGATGCCATCTCTCTGAACGACTAGAACATCCCTTAAAATCTTTCTAATTGCATCTGCATGCAATGGGATCCCCTTACTACAGTGGAGATGGGACTGGTAGCACTGGGTTAAGTGGCGGATAGTTGGATAACCAACTATTATGGTTCAAATGGAAAAAAAACATAGGTTTTGATTTGCTGCCACCCATTGTGGTTTCAAGCCTGTGTGTCCAAAATCATGTCTTTACTGACAGTGATGTTTGTGCCAGTTGCTGGTCGTATGCATGTAGTGTTCATGAGTATAGCACGGGCTTTTTGATGGCCCAATATTCACGGTGCAAGTGGGCTTCTCTGGATGGTGCCTCAGCGCACAACTCCAGTCTTGGTGCCACCAAGAGGAAAATTCTTGCCGGTGTGTGCTGCACAAGTGCAAATATAGGTGCAAATCTGCATCCAAAATAATTGCTCCAGTTCACTGATTCACTAATATATTTTCCTTAGGATAGCTGAGCCGTTTAGGAATCAGTTCTGGAGAAAAAGCATCTGCAGAGCTTGATCTGTCCATGAAGGACTTGACCTGGGCAATACCGTAGCAGAAAGCCACGTAATTCCTCATGTTTGCGTTCCCAGCTCAGGAATTTAGGAGTTTCCCACATGATTGCAATTCTGAGGAGCTGTCTCAAGTTCAAGCCGCAGCAAAAGAGGTTCAGAGTAAATCACTGCCGTGAACAGTGGCAGGTCGGTGCAACCAGGTGGTGGTCGGCTTCAGGTATGAAAAGAACTTAAAACTAGAAATCAATTGCACTCTAGCGTCACGGATAAGCTGTGATTTAAATTGGCCCTGCTACTGAAGGAGTGAAAAGCAGGCTGCTTTTGTGCTTGAGGTATCTCCAAGATGACCCATCGGAATTAGAGACAAGTTAGGTCTGATGCTTTATGCTGCGGAGTGCTTGGGTTATCAGAAGTTGGTTATGTCACTTTAAACCGTGACGTAGCCACACGTGGAATACAGGTTTCAGAGCAGAGTTGATGTGACTTCAGCAGAGGAAACTCGTGTCTTGCAGATACAGCCTTTTGAAGAGAGCGGGTGCGTAAAAGGGAGCCACGCGCTGTGGAATAAGAGGAAAGTTTCTCTTCAGAATGACGAACTGGTTATAGATAGAAAATAAAAGATGCGAGTAACTGGGCAGGTTTTGCAATGAAAGGAGATCAGTCGTCTTGGGAACCTGTCCAGTTCAACAGACTCATGAAAGAGCTGGAAAAGGGAGAGAGATGATAGTGACGTGCCAAAATCTGCTGCCGGTATAGAGTTATTCCAGGTAAGCAAAAGTAGGCACGACTACAAAAAGTTACAGAAGAATCTGACAATGTCGAATGCCTAGGCAATGAAATTGCTGCTGAAATGCCATGTCGATGAAAGTCAAGTGCAGACACAATGATAGGGTTTAAATTAGCCCGCGAAAGAGGTCCTGGCGTCATTGCAGATGGTTCTTTGAAAACATCTGCTCGGCGCTCAGCAGAGGTCAAAAAGGCAAGTGGAATGCTAAGAATTGCTGGGAAAGAGGTGGAGAATAAAAGAGAAGATGTAAGTACACCATTGAATAAATCCATGGTGATCTTGAATAGAGTGCAATTCCGGTCACCCCGTCTCAATGCAGCAGTAAAACAGAGCTAGAAAAGATGCAGAAAAGGGCAAGAAGGCTGACCTGAGTTATGAAGTGGGGAGTCGAAGACTGCGAAGCTTGCTGAGGAAATGAATGAGCAGGATTAAGGCAGAGGTGTAAAATCAAGATCGCTGTGGAGAGAGTGAATAAGGAATTCTTTTTTGCAGCAGAGGATGTAATGACATGGTCAGGTAATGAGTTCAAAGCAAACAACCGGAAACAAACTTTCACAGGTTGCAATAAATCAGGAAACTCATGAAACAAAATCTTTTCCATGCTAGAAGCGCAGATTGTTTAAAAAAGTAGCAGTGCTGAGGTTCCCAGTGCTGGCTCCAACACGTTCCTGCAGCACCAATCCTGATGTACCGACTCGGCCGTGTCCCCTTTGTCCTCTACAGCCGGCTGAGATTTGCGTTCATGTTTTGCTTTGGCTTCTCACCAGTCGAACCTGCCAGGATTTTGGGGCTGGATTGTAATCAGTTAAAGGATCAAAGGGATCTTCCAGTATGATGTCTCCTATGACAAAAGCCACAGAAATCCCTTGAATGGATTAAGGAATTAATTCTGTTTGAATCGCAGTGGAATATTGGGGAGAAAAAACATCTAATAGTAGCTTAAAAATTCCCTGCACTGAGTGAAAGGTCCCAAAGGTTAATTACACTCTCCCTAATTTGATCCTTCCCATTTCTGCATGAAAAGGCTGCAGCAGCCCTTTTGGCTGCAGCATGGTAATGGGAGGTCATGTCGGATGGCTCAGGAATTTTGAGACAGCGAGGACTAAAAAGTCTGGTATAACTGCATTATCATCCAATTATATCTGCCTCGGCAGCAGGAAATCAATCAACAGTGGGCTGATTTACACCTGCAGGAGCCAGCACATCATGAACTTCGTCATCTTTCCCAGTGATGTTTTTACCTTTGCATCGGCACAGTCAGTGCGAGGAAAATATTTTCCCGTTTAAAATCAAAACATTCAAGGTAGTGCTTGGCAGAGTGTCGGAGTCTGGGGTTCCTGCTGCTTCTGACAAGAGAGCTGGTATCTTTTGCTAATGACCAAAGCGCAATATAATGAGTTGTCTTGGGCTTCTGCTTTAAACAGCGTGCAGTGTTTATAATAGACTGCTAGTAATTCTGAAAGGGATAAATGATGTTTATGCCCTCTTGTGGTATGTTGTTGAACAGAATGGATCTTCTAACTGACAAAATTGGGCCGACGATGGAAAAGTCCCGGGTAAAAATCTGTGACAAATATTGTTTTGCGCAGTAGAAAAATATCTATCCCTCCAGCAGCATCCTCATGACTCAGTTAAGGGGGGGAAGCCAATTTTACAGGCATTTACAGCAGCAAGTAAATGCCTAATGCCCACGATGACAGAGTTTATGCCGTCTTTCTGGATTGAAGATAATTTTAAAAGTGCTTTTCTTTGCTAGTAAGGTTAGAAAGTAAGCGAAATACTGATTTCTAAAAGCAGTTGTGTTGACACCTCTTTGCGTTAGTTGTTGCCGACGTGTTGTGATACATACCTAAACATTTTTTCTCTTCTTCGCTCACACATCTGATGGATAAATAATCTGATTCCCTTGGGACAAAGTTGAAAAAAAGATGATGTCCCAAAGATGAAAAACACGATTTGCTGATTTTACATGGGGAACTAAGGTCAGATTTACATGGGGAACTAAGGGGCTGATTACCCCACTGCGTTCAAATACAATGAGTTAACTGGTCGACATCCCCCTAACCTGCGCTGAGAATTTAGATGTAGGGTTGGGAACCCAGGAGCTCCCCAGAGCGGGCAGTCGCAGATTTTGTATCAATCTGGTTACTTCATTCCTGACTGAAAACTGAATACAGCAAAATATATCCTCCAGGCATTGAAATTACCAGAATAAATCAGACTAATGCTCTACAAAGTCCTGCGACTGATGTCAGACTGTGGTCAGGACTTAGCTGTGCTGAGGCAGGATCCAGGAAACCCAGTTGCAGGAAATTCGAAGCCTTTTTGGTCCCAAATAATCACCTGTTATTTAAGCGATGGCTAGTGCTGTGAGGAAGCATTTTTTCCATTACGTGTCTTCTTTCTCTCTGCCTAACCGCCAAGTATGTAGAAGATTATTGTAAAGAGGAAGGGAATGATGTCCTTTCCACATCCATGATGAGTACAACCACAATAGCGGTTTTAAATTGGAAATAGTGGGCTTAACTGGGCTAAGCTTTAGCAGAAACTCTCTAACAGGATGGTAAATATTGGAATCGTCTCCTTAAAGAAACTGGAGGATCTCCATCTCCAAGGATCTTTCAGAAATGGAGTGTTTGCTGGGAGTAAGGCAGCTATCTTCATTGTATCGTGATGAAAGAAGTTGGACTTGATGACTTACAGCAGGTCTACCAGCTCTGTTTTTGTGATTGTGTGTGATGATTTCCTTTTATTGGGTTGATTCATTAGTATGGTGGGAGAACACGTATTTTTTCTGGTGATCTTAAATGCTGAGCCTTCGTTCTTACAGTTGGTCTTACTCTCAAGTCTGGCTGATAGCAATGCAATGCAATTCTATGTACTTCCAGTACTTTACAAGTATACTTTCCAACAGTAGTCGGACACCAATTAAAGTGCTTATTAGGTTATCATGGACTTCAGTGTGCGCAAGTTATGTCCCCACTGATGAGAACTGGCTCTAATGTTGGTGCTTACCAGCTTCCTTAGAAAAGGAGAATTCAGTAGGACAAACGTCATGGCAACTCACATTAAAAGGAAATTCCCTCTGTCAGAAACCTTTTAGGAGTTTAAAACTCAGTTATGGGATATCACAAAGAAATTAAAATCCCCACCCACATTCCTTCTTCTTTTCCTGCAAAGCAATTATTGCTCATGGTCCGCATATTGGCAAATCTTTCAGAAGTGAGCCATAATTTGCCTTAAAAATCCCTTTCTGGCCATGACGTAACTGTTCTTTTTGAAGAATGGGTTTGGAGCAACTCCGTGAAAAGAGCCCAAACGCTCTTACTTCTCAACGACGTCCGTGGGGCTAAAATTTCAACCAGAATTTCTTCTCAGGATGAGGAAATTCGAGGTGGATAGCACATTTCAAAGATGAGGCACTTGCGAGGTGAAGCTCTTGGACACTGCAAGGCGGCTGGCCAGGCTTGATCAAAGTGTGCTCTGCTGCCTTTCACATTGCTTTTCCACTTCCGCTGATGGCACGACATTCCTGCCTGGCGTGGTTATTAAAGAGGAGAGAACGAATGTGTGGCCATAGCAAATGAAACAAATGAGCCATTAAAACAGGAGGGTGCACTACCTCTTCTCACCAATGCCTACTTTGGTGCCCACGGTGTCTCCTAGCAAAATAACATGAGAGCAAGGATAAAGGGCTTTCAGGGATGTGCTGCAAATGTGATCCAAGCGCTGAGAAATGTCTGTGGCTCCTGCTGAGAGACAACCTAATGTCATTCATCAGCAGAGAAGCCAGCAAACCACTAATGGCTTTCCATCGTGTTTCTTGACAGGTATTGACGGAGGGCGGCTTTGGTGCCATCACAACAGAGATCAGGGAGGCTCCAGAGTTTTATTACGCCGAAGATTACCATCAGCAGTACCTCAGTAAGAATCCCGGTGGATACTGCGGCCTTGGGGGAACAGGGCTTTCCTGCCCTGTTGGGATCCAGAAATAGCCTGTGCTTACTCCGCCACCTCCACTTTGTTTTAGGGAGTTGATTGAAAAAAGACACTGGTGTTACAGTACGCCCGCGGCATCGGTGCATAAAGATTTGGGAACATGTTGGTGTGGCTTTCCATAATCTGAGCAGTTTCCCATTCACCGTAATTTCTGCAACAGGCAGAAACTGCGCCTGTTGGCAAATGCAGCTTCTTGCTCTCTGCAGCTCACTGGGTTTCTTTGCAATCTTGTAATCTGGAGAAAAAAGAAACTTCTAAAAGTTTGGCATGAAATGCTGTTTAAAGGATGAATTAGGAGGTGGTTGCCTCTGCTAACTGCTTTGCATAGCTAATGCCTTCAGACATGTTTCTGTCCTTGGGTTAATGAATTTGCTTGTGTTGTGAGAGCTGTGACTTCTGGTGACATGGTTGGGCTCATCTTAACTATCACAACCTGTAATTTGATGTCTTTGAGAATGGTGAATTTATAAGATCAGTAATTCTCTTACAATTTCATTTCCACAGCAACATGTAATATCACCTATAGTGCCTGTTTTCTGAAACAATTTTAGTAAGAAAAGTAATTTTGTAATGTGGTACTTCTTTTTGACAGTTCCAAAAAGTGTATAAACACAAAAAGAAATCAATTTTGTTTCCTGCACTGCAATAAATTACAAAAAAAAAGAGAAGAAAAATGTTGTCTGCGATGTGTTCCATGGCTCTAAGTTAAATCTAAAAAAATTATCGAATATTATAAAAGGCTGCAGCCTGCTAATTAACCACCAAGGCTTTTAAATCTGTATTACCGTGCATGACAGTACAGAGGAGTAGAATTCATATTGGCTGTACTGTAACATAATTATTTCTATGATTAATTATTTGTACTGCAGTAGCTTGTGGAGCCCCCACCAAGACCAGAGTTCATTATGGCAGGTGCCGTGCAAACATAACGTCGGGCGCTCTCTGCCCCGGTGCGTGTACAGTCAAAACAGCAGAACAGCCAGAAAGAGGCAAAATAAATTTTCGTTTTATTGATGGGGTTCGAGAGTGGAGGCTAAAAGCTACAGCCAAAGGTTGTAGGGGATGCGGGGGTTATGCTATATGGGTATGGGATCCTGTGGGTTTAGATGTGCTATGGAGCATCCCAGGACAAACAGCTTCAACAGGAGAGGCGCGGATGGGTTTGTGCTACCCATCCAACTTCCAGCTTCAGTTCTTGCCGGAGCAGTGGGAGGTGTGGGCTTGAGCCTCTGACATGTTTTGTGTTTTGGAGGCCGTCTTAATCACTAGGTTTGAAGAACCTGTGTCACTGGTGTTCCCATCTTGCAGATGTGCTTTCTGCAGGGAAAGCTTGTAGGAGCCCACCTTGGTGTGTCAGTTCTGGGCAGCAGAGCACGTAAAGCCATTTTTGAGGGCCAGGTGGTGGGGACCCAGAGACACAAACCCACAGCATTTCCTTTTGGATAGGTCTCCATGGCAGTCCTCTCCATATCTCGGTTTGGTGTTTCCTGCTCACCACCTCAGATTTTAGACTCAGAAAGGCCCAAAACAGCTCCATGAACATCTCCTGTAACTACCCAGCAGACCAGACCCTGTTCCAAGTTTGGAGTGACTGAAAACGTGCGCCAGATAGTCAGTCTTCAGGCTTGTAAATCCACTGCTGAAGCCTTGCCTGCTTTATCCAAAGACAGTCTGTGCCAGAGAAATTATCTCCCCATCTTCCCTTGCTCCTCAGCTGATGCTGAGTTCTCTCCAGTCTCAAAAGCCAGAGGAACCCTGTCCTTTTAGCAGATACATACCTAGGGTAAGCTTGAGAGGAGCTACCTCTGACAGGATTGCCATGTTAGGCTCTTTCTGGAGATGCCCCAGAATGCGCTGGCATCGCGCTTGGAATTTCCAGTTGCTGTGGTAACTGGTTACCAGCCCTTAACCTGTTGTGCCACTGAATTGTTCTAGTGCTCACTGTCAAGGAAACCAGTACTTTCCTCTAATTTCCTAGGCATGAGGTGACATAAAAGCGAAGAAGAGAGGAAAATAAAGCCTTACTTTCATCCTATGCGTTTTTAGCCTCTGTGTAATTCAGACTTCAGTGGGATAACTCCTGATTTGCTCCAGTGTACAAGGCAAAACTTTTCATATGCCATTCGGGTGCTCATAAAATATTGCTTGGTTCCTTTCTGTCCTTTCCGCTCCCTCCCCTCCTACTCCACGCTATTGTTACTGTTTTGAAACAAGCTGGAAAGTCTCTGGAGAAAGCACCATCTGTTCTTAATATAGCGAGGCTCAGGTCTGAACCTGGCTGAGATTTTTCAAGTCCTGTCCTGATGGAAGTAATGTGTCGGTTTAGAAATCAGCCTAGATGGGTCCATTGATGCTAAAACTGGCCCAGACCAAAATATTTTGCTGCCATAGAATTAATTATGGAGCTACTATAGGGTGGATTTTTGGCCTCGACCCCTTGCAGTTGCTGCTGAAGGTACAGAGTGTGTCGGGGATAAAATTAGTAAAAGTGAAGTGCTAATGATTCAGCCTCGTGGATTAGTTTTTCAAACTGGATTTGGTTTTCTAAGCCACCCGTGCCCACAGGGAAAAAGGGAGTGGCTGCCTCAACATCTTTGATACTATACTTTTGATTTGGCACTGTTTGAAATTTACCCTCCCACAGAGCTGCCTCTTTCTTCTGAGAACACAGACATGGTCTAAGTGAAGAAGAGAAAATTAATTCAGAGTTTGATAGGCTTCAGCACTTCTCAGTCAAAGCTGATGAAAGAACAAAGAAGTCAAAGATGAAAACTGATGCAGGACCAGCAGCTAAGGTCTTTGGAGAGAAGAACATGGTTCGAGATCCAAAAAGGGCTACAGCACCCATCTCATGAAGTCCACTATTGCAACACCCTGTGATAGTCATACAGGACACAGACGGGAATTTCACTGCTGCCCTACTCCTGTGATAGCTAAAGCAAATCCCAAGCCTCTCGGAAATTGCCGAGCTTTCCTTCATTGCCTTAGGAAGGACAGCATCCAACTGAGATGCCAACAGAAGCAAATGGATCTTGTGAGGTCACATCTGGTTGCCTCGGCAGAGAGATGTGTTGCCGTGGGTGAGAACATGGAATGGGGAAGATGTCATGAGATGTCTGCAGAAGCATCACTGCTTTGAATGTTGTCGAAGAGTGTTGATCCAAGACTGGGATTGAAATGCTGCTCCTTACGCTCTCTTTTTTTAACGTCTCTGATCATCAGCAGCAATGCAGGTTTTTCTTCTCAACATTTTATGTTCAGTCATGACCAGCAAAGCAGAACTGCTAGTAGCCCTACAGGATATACACGTATCGGTAAATTAAATAGTCCTGGGCTTATTCCTTGTACCTGATGGTATATACGTACGGCTTGTACTACAGCCTGATACTGAACTCTTCTTCTTATACTCCCTAAACAATGATTTTATCCAGCCTGCTGATGGGAAACTGTCTACGGCCCTGCTAGCCCCCAAACTGCCTGGGCATTGCTTGGCACAGTGCAGGTTTGGGGAGGCTACAGCGATGCCAGGGACTTTGGTAGAGATCCAGTAGCATGGATAATTATAGGTCAGTGCTTTAGCTGATGGCCTGCCCCTCTAGTTTAGTAGGACAGGCAGCAGCACTGCTGTATGCAAGCATTGTGTCTCATTTTGTACCCAGAGTGTGGCCTACGACTATCTTTCTTACGAGTCCTTTCTGGAGAGTGGCAAGAGGATCACAGCGGGGAGATATGCCAAGGCTGGGGAGTTCCCGTGCCATGTGAGCATCTGGAGCAATGGGAAACATATCTGCAGAGGCACCGTGATCAGTGCATTGTGGATTTTAACTGCGGCCCGTTGCTTTGCAGAAGAGGTGAGAGTACTCAGGGAAGCAAGGACAGCCCGGGTGCAATGGATTCATGACGTCGCTCCTTGTGGGTGTAGGATATGTATGTCCTTGTCGTCAAGTGCAACATAGATGTGACTGAGCCCAAAATAGAGCCCCGAAAACAAGAATTGTCTCCTTTGGGGAAAATAGGCCATTTTTGGTCATAGGTAGTGTTACAATAGAAATGTGCAGGAATCTGCATAACCAGGAGGTGCAGAAGGGGAATATTTTGAAGGATGGTCTGAGTAGCCTTGTATAAATGCCAGTGATGCTGTTCTAATGGCCCCAAGCATTTCCTGTGCATTGCAGTATCTTGTAAAAAGACATATACTCCATTCCAGTTTATTCTAACCCCAAAATTACCTTTTCTTTCGTATAGCAAACACCTTTACCTCATAGAATGGTTTGGGTTGGAAGGGACCTCAAAAGCCATCCAGTTACAACCCCTGCCACGGGCAGGGACCCCTTCCACCAGCCCAGGTTGCTCAAAGCCCCGTCCAGCCTGGCCTTGAACACTGCCAGGGAGGGGGTGTCCACAGCTTCTCTGGGCAGCCTGTGCCAGGGTCTCACTAGCTTCATCATGAAGAATTTCTTCCTAATCTAAATCTACCCTCTTCCGGTTTAAAACCGTTACCCCTTGTCCTATCACTCCATGCCCTTGTAAAAAGTCCCTCCCCAGCTCTCTTGTAGGCCCCTCCAGGTACTGGAAGGCTGCTGTAAGGTCTCCCCAGAACCTTCTCCAGGCTCAACAACCCCAACTCTCCCAGCCTCCTTTCACAGTAGAGGTGCTCCAGCCCCTGATCATCCTTGTGGTCCTCCCCTGGACTCACTCCAACAGGTCCATGTCCTTCTTATGTTGGAGGCCCCAGAGCTGAACGCAGCACTGCAGGTTGGGTCTCACCAGAGCAGAGTAGAGTGGGAGAATCACCTCTCTCGACCTACTGGTCCTGCTTCTTTTGGTGCAGCCCAGGATATGGTCGGCCTTCCGGGCTACGAGTGCGCACTGCCAACTCATACTGAGCTTCTCATCCACCGACACCCCCAAGCCCTTCTCCTCAGGGCTGCTCTCCATACATTCTCCACCCAGCCTGCATCTGTGCTGGGGATTGCCCTGACCCATGTGTAGGACCTTGCACTTGGCCTTGTTGAACTTCACGCAGTTTGCACGGACCCGCCTCTCAAGCCTGTCAGGGTCCCTCTGGATGGTCCCCCTTTCCTCCAGCGTGTTGACTGCACCACACAGCTTGGTGTCATCCGCAAACTTGCTGAGGGTGCACTCAATCCCACTGCCTGTGTTGCTGACAAAGATGTTAAACGGTGCTGGTCCCAATACTGAACCCTGAGGAATGCCACTCGTCACTGTTCTCCACATGGACATCAAGCCATTGACTGCAACTCTTTGAACGCAACCATCCAGCCAATTCCTTATGCAATGAGTGGTCCATCTGACAAGTTCTTTTTTCTCTGATCTAGATACAAGGGTGTCATGTGGGATAGTGCCAAATGCTTTGCACAAATCCAGTTGGATGACATCAGTTGCTCTTCCCTTCTCCACCAATGCTGTAACCCCATTGTAGAAGGCCACCAAATTCGTCAGGCATAATTTGCCCTTAGTGAAGCCATTTTGGCTGTCACCAATCACCTCCTTATTTTCCATGTGCCTTAACATAGTTTCTGGGGAGTATCTGCTCAATGATCTTGCCAGGCACGGAGGTGAGGCTGACTGGCTTGTAGTTCCCTGGGGTCTTCCTTTATTCCCTTTCTAAAAATAGGGATTATGTTTCCACTTTTCCAGACAGTGGGAACTTCACCAGATTGTCACTACTTCTCAAGAATGATGGATAGCAGCGTAGCAACTTCAACTTATGGAAAGTCTGATTTTAAAACAGCAGTTTCGGGATAAATCAACCCCGTGCAATGCCCAGGGGCAGAGTCCAGACCTCAGTGAGCCCCTTCCAAAATTCAGCATGTCCAAGAGCCAAGACTGCTCGGTGACAAATGACCTGTGGCATCACAACCTGGAGCACCTGGCTGGGGGCAGCGCGGACCAGAGCAGCCAGCCCGTGGCACAGCAATCCCAAAGATCCAGCTGGCTCCATCTGTTCATTAGCGATTGGGCTATTTATAACTTGGTTGCATTCATGTTCTGCCTCTACAACTCTCTCCTCTGAAAATTAGCTTTCCCTAGAAGTGAGGGTAGATTTCTGTATTTATAGCTAACCTGCCTCTGCAATTTGCTGAGCACCACCCTACCCTGCTCAGGGGGAGGAGGCACCAACCTTTATAACACAAAGCCTTCGTGTTTGCTTATGTCTACACTGCTGCTGTTTTGTTTATAAGGCCACCAGATCTCACTGTTGTAGTGGGGGGAATTGACCTCAACCTCCCACTGGAAGAACATAAGACGGACGGCTTGATCCTCCACGAAAACTTTGACAGAGTGAGCATGCAAGATGATATCGCTCTGATCCTGCTCAGCTCTCCCGTCGAGTTCAGCAATGAGAAAATCCCCATCTGCTTGCCCTTCATGTATGACATCAATACGTGGCAACACTGCTGGGTTGTTGGATGGGGAACCACAAGAGCAGGTGAGATGCTGTCGGGCGATGTATTTGCTAATGAAGGCTGATTTTTATCCATTTAAAGTAGATGTTCTCGCCTGGGAGGAGTTACCCACACTAACTTGCTCTCCCTGCCTCCCTGGTGAACACATCTAGGTGCTTGCAGCCTCCACACACCCACCAGTTCTCTGTTCAGTGCAAGAAGCAGTCACCTACTGATCCCCAGAGCAAAGTCCCTGGTACTCTGAGCATGTATGTGGGAGCTGAAACCTTAAAGACTACCTTTGCTCTGCAGTAACTCAACTTCTTGCTTGCACACAAGCTTCACCCTGGTGGGAGAGTTAGGCTGGCTGTAAAGTATTCTGGACTAAAGGAAATGGGGGTCTAGGGTTGGTTTTGGCTTAATGCCTCTATGAACCAGATTGATTCAATGGTACTGGCTACCCCTCTTCTTCACTCATTTAGAATAGCAGATTGCTATTGCTAATTGCTCTCGTTTAAGCCCTATTGAAAGTAACTCCAGCACTGATTGTGACCCAAAATGTCTATCCTGAACAAATGTCACTAAATGGCTAATGAACGATTTCATTATTGGAAAGAGGTGATCGAGACAGAGTGGGCAGAGTGGTGCCTTGGGGCTTTAACAGTCCTTCCTAGGATGTAGTAAGTGAACGTCACATTTAATCCTTACTACTCTGCTCCGTAGGGTTACTGTGTCCTCTCTGAACCTCTGCATTTTCCCTCTTAGTCTTCATTTGCCTTGCATAACAGTAATACACAACACAACACTGTGTTACGGTTGTGAAACTCTCCCGTTTCACCAAGGTAACGTGCTCTCAGAAACAGAAAAGCAGGGGCTGCTGCGGAGTCACGCTGCAGCTTGGCAGAATTTCTCTTTAGCTAGTCTCTTTGCAAAATGCATGACGTGGCTCGGGACATCGGTCTCATGCTTCTGTGTGGGCTCAGTTGACATCGCTTCTGCTATCCAAATTGCACCCTACGTGAGGCCAATGCGCTCAGCCCAGGCACACACCCCTTCTGTCTGGGACATGTTTCGTAAGAAAACCAGCAGAAGCTGAGTTTGGCGAGAGGGGCGTGCGATGGTGTGATACAGGCCATACCGAAGAGTATGAGGCATTATTCTGTGGCGGAGGAAAATGGGTCATTTCTCACCTCTACCAGCCTTTTGTAGGTGAACATCTCTCAGCTGGCACCTCACGGGGCACTAGGCTGAGTCCCCTTCAGCTGAAGTCAATCAGACCTCAGCAAGTGGAGCCACCTTCTTGGAGATGCCTACATCAAAGTATTTTAATCTGTGGGCACTTCCATGGGACGACCCCATGTTAGCTGGGAAAAGGACCTGACAACTTTCTGTCTTCTAGATCTTACACTTGTGTCCAGCCTTCCCAAAGGTGCTGGGAGGATTTACCTCAGTGAAATAGAGAAGAAGGAGTGTGTTTGCGGAAACCTTTAGGTCTCCTCAGCAGCAACATCCTCCAAAGGTCAGTTTTATCCTTCAGACTCAGGTTCACTTTAAAGAGAAACACTGGTGAAATGAGTGGGGTTTCCAGGTAGCCCTGCATATTTTTCAGTCTTTTGGTCACTTGCTGGTGCCTGCTGTGGTTTCTGTTTTCCCATCCCAAGGGAAGAATCAAGCAGTTATTTCCAGTGTGTACTGCCATCCTGAGAGTCACTTTGTGAAAGGTGCAGCTGGTCCGCTGGGTGAGGCACAGCCTCACAGCCCTCTGTGAAAGCGTGGGCATAACAAGATCATCTGTTCTGGGGAACGCTCAGCGGACTGTCTTCCGCAGGGCTTGCACAGGACCCCATGAAGAGTCCCTCAAACTGAGTTCCCCAGGAACATGAGTGAGAAACCCAAGGTGTGCAGTGCAGCTTGTCTCAGGTCATCACCAAGACCAGCAGGATAAGCCATCCCTTTGGGGCTCTTCCAGCTGTACCACATCCCAGAGTTCATCTACAAAAAGAAGTGATTTTTTAAAATCCCCAGGATTTCAGCTTTGCCCATTAATATCTCCCTCCTTTCTACTTACCTGCCCACCTCTTAGTCTGGCATAAAGTCAAGAGCACAAACTTACCTTTGCTAACGTTTGACAGCCCCTGTGGCCCCAAGACCATACGGCTGTGCCCTGAGACCTTCTTGCCCTGAGATGCTTTACAAATTCAGCTGAGAGCAGTCCCAAGGGCTGGTCTCTGCCCGTGGCTTCACTTTTACAAGTCTGTGTTGTTCTGCGGAGTTTGCTAACCATTCTTTTCTCACTTGCTGGTTAGCGGTTGCAGAGCCAGCATCCTGTGTGCTGCAGGACGCACGGATGAAGCTCATCAGCAGGGACCAGTGCTCGGAGTGGATTCCGCAGCTAGTGGAGAACGTGCTGTGAGCTCAGCTGGACAGAGGAGAAAGAGGTGCCTGCCAGGTAAAGTAAACAGGCTCCCGGATGGCCACGCTGCTTTTGGGGGCACAGAGACATTGGCAGAGAAGCGCCTTTGCACTGATCCTTCCCACGGCTTCCTGGGGCTGCTAAAGCTTCTCCGTGGGAGCCCAGGGCAGGATGCTCAGGGGCCAGGGAACTGCCTGCAAAGGCATATTGACCTTGGCCATGGGACTGCAGGGCTGTTAGAGTTGGAAAGCGGTGGTGGTGTTGGAAATGAAACACCTCGTTGAATGGATGAACCTCTCCTTACGCTCTCCTCCCTGCCTGGATTCTCTCCCTGCAGCGAGAAGGAAACCTCTGCAAGGGAAACCGTGAGGTGCAAGGAGGGCAAGAGAAAAGGGTGGTTCCCAACAAGTCCCCTTGGATAGGAAACAGTTTTGGATGGCTCGGGACACAGGATTTTGGGCTGTTATCTCACAGCAATTTAAAACGGCAGTGTCTGCTGTGGCCAAACTGTGAAGTCGTGGGAGAGATGGGGGGAGAGGGCTCTGCACCGCTGCAGAGAGGGCTCAGCACAGCATGGTCTGTGTCCTCCTCCTGCCTAGCGTCCCCTCAAACCTGGACCAGGCAACGCTGCTCTATCACCAGGTTAAATACTGAAAGGAGGCAGGAATGTTTGCCCAGGACGGTCAAAGCAAAAAAATTAGGGGGGAAATTTAATCCAAGAGTGTTTAATTTGAGTATTAGAAACCATTCTCAGATGAGTTCTTGGCTCCATTCCAAAAGTCCTTTGCTAACACGGCAGGTTTATCTGTGCGTGCCAGAACTAGTCACACCTTATTGCAATGTTTTAGTGATATACAATGATGGATTTTCAAGGTAAATTATAAAGAGTTTTGAGTGGTATTTGACGTCAGTGACTGCTAAGGGCAGAGAGCTGACACAAACACTCAAATGTGGGAAAACTTCACTCAGAACTTGTGCACTCAGAACATACTCCACCTGCACGATCACGGTCCTGATGTCAAACAAATTCTGAAAGCCAAACCCCACCTTTTCTTTCATAGCATCCAACCTCCATCCCCTCCTCTGAGCGTCCGGTAAGGACTAGGCCCACCCGCAGACTCTGCTTCAGGACTGAGGTCTCCATCCTCCACTGGGCAAGGGCTTTCTCAGACGTGTGCATGTGTTTGCAGAGGGACGGATGGGCGGACACGTGTATGCACAGTTTCATCCTATAGGAATCATTCATTGAGGGAACTAAAGCAACACCCAGGACAAAGAGAGATCCTCTGCCCGTGAGGCAAAGACAGCGGGTGCAGGGACCATGAACTGCAAAGCCATTGCAAGCTGGGCCCGTAGCCACACAGCGGCGGGGAAGTTTGCTTTGCAAAATCATTTTTTTGATTCACCAGAGAGCATCTGTCTCTGAAACCATTCATCTAGTGACTTTCACCTCCATTAAATTCAATCAAAAATTTTAAAAAGAAACCTGCCACAGGATAACATTAACATGATTAAAGAATGCACTTCCCAGCTCAGCCTTAAGTTCTGTGGCTGAATTATGCTGGTGAAACAGCAAGAGCCCTTGTGCCCAGCAAAATGAACCTCCTGTATTCAGAAAGCTGATGAGGGTGCTATTTTGATCTATAATCACGTTAGAGTCATCTGAGAAACGAACTAGAAATGCGAGCTTTCCAAGCAGTGGAAGTACAGAACGACTGCGTGCGTGAGAATGCTCATAACCCAGCCATGGCCCACTATTAGTGGAAGCTTGACCAGGCAGAAATGTCTTGCAAGCTGAAACAACGAGAGCAAGACAAAACCATACCCTAGGCTACTGGAGCTCTTCAGGAGAGAAACAGGTGACACGACTTTTCATCAGAATTTGCTGATTTGCTGGAGGGGAAGTGTTTTGCTGATGGGTGGTTTTCTGGGAAGCGCTGGTCAAAGCCAGGTAGGGCACATTTTGGCCTTGCTTGGCTAGTTCAGAAATCTGGTCGCTTGCCCATAGTAGGCTGCCCGGTAATGAACTGGGAGGCCAGGTCCGATCTGGACACCCAATTAATCTACCTTGGGCAGATAGCGAGGCACACTATAGACAGTGCAATCTATCGAGCTGCACTTGTCTATAAAGATTACGGGGTTTGTGTCAAACGAGGCCAGATTTCAAAATACCTAAGTCCTTTACAGATTCAGCGCTGTCAAGGAGCTAGAGCAGCCCTAGGTGTGGTCTTTGTCTATGCCAACCAGCTGTCTCCTGGATGATTTCCAGACACAACTCAAGCTTTTTTGTGGGTCTGAAGCCACTCAGATTAGAATAATAGAGTCAGAAATATAGTATGGTTTGGGTTGGAAGGGACCTTCAAAGGTCATCAGGTCCAACCCCCCTTCAGTGAGCAGGGACAGCTTCAACTACATCAGGTTGCTCAGAGCCCGGTCCAACCTGGCCTTGGATGTTCCCAGGGATGGGGCAGGATCACTCTGTACCCTAGCACCCTTCCTGAGGCCAGGAAGGAGCAGCAGCACAGGCAGTGCAGAGACCCCTTGTCAGGGAACAAGCCTGGAGACACTGAACTTGCTGGTGTAGGTGTGGTCACAGTAAAGCTGGAAGCCGTGCACTGCACAGATGCGTGATCTGTCTGGACATGAAGTAGGTAAAAGCCTTATGTTAAACTTTTCTGAGCTTTGCTGAGAATCAGGGTACACTTGTTCGTGTCCGAAGCCAGGCTGAGTTGGGCAAGTTGCATCTAGCCCCAAGGTTGTAAGTCCGCATGATCCTGATGTGGATCGAAAGGATTACCATCCTAGGTCTCTGCACTGCGTGCCATTTGTGTGCTAGGTTTTCCCCCTTGCAGCAAGCTGTTTTATGTGAGTAACTAGAGCCACACAGAAGTCTTCACCAAGGCATCACGTAGAAGATCTACTCTACTGACCATTACCTTAATACCCCCATGTGGCAACAGGACATGAGTAGAAAGGCTCAGACGTTTCACCAGCTGCCGTCGTACTAGTACCAGACAAGACTAATTTGTGGATCACTGACCATATTTCTGTAATAACTCAAGGAGATTGAATAGCAGAGCTCCTGAGTATTTGTACTTGAAAAAAAAAAATCCATTCACTTGAAAAGAAAAATCTATTGTATACCAATTCCCTAGCGGTTCTGCAGACAAATATATAGATTGACTGTGAATTAACACTAACAGGATCTGTAATTGACTTATAGTTCTATTTAGTCATAAACATTAGCATTAATGGATGTTCATGGGGTGCAAGTGCTAAAGAACAGACACTAGAGATGGCCTATGTGTTATTTTTTCTTGTGCTACATTTCTTCCATGACCCCATGAACCACAATTGATGTCTAATTCCTTGCTTTCTTAAGCATCTTTTGTTAGGCTCTGATGCAATGGTAACTCGAACAGTAATTAGAGTATAAGGAACTCGCAAAGCAAATGGCTCTTCAGTGCCTTGCCTATCCAGACAAAATTCAGTAAATAGCCCAATTATATCTCAGAGAGTTTCTGCAAGGGAGGTCTGTGGGGGTAGCTGTGCGATGTGGTGATTAGGACAGAGTGTGTTCAGCTGGGAGTCACAGTTCATGTACAGTTCAGGTCAGCAGCAGATGAAGGGAGGCCCAGTCCTTGGCCTGACTTTAAGGGGAAGGAATCATTGTGTGGCCACAGACAAGCAGTGGGATGGTTCCAGCTCAGCTTTATGTGCCCTACACCATCGCTTGGTGTAGGGCTGATCTGAGTCCTGGGCCAAAGGTATCTACCCCCTTCCACCGATTGTAGCAGGAGGTGATCTTGGCCATCTCTGATAAATGTCTGCAGTGATGCTGGGATGCATCTAGGTCTTTTGTTTTTACTTTCTTTACTTCTGTGAAAAAGGTCCTTCACCTGTCATATGTCCTGCCCACATGTACTGTCAGCAGTTTGAAAAGGGCAAATGCCCTTTACAGCATCTGGAATGCTGAGGACTCTCACCCCCCATAGCTCTAGTGATAGCAGTAGTTGTTGTACAAACCTGAGTGGGGTGTATCCAGCCAGATACAAATGACTTTTCTCTAGTCATCTGCATCTACTGAATCATCTTTCCACCAGTAGGGAGAACAAAAACACTTCTGACATGCAATTTGTTAAGTCTGTTTTAACTGTCTATTTTAAAATTAGATGAATCCCTGCAGCAGTGCTTATTGATCCCCATTAACTAAAAGCAAGTCCAAGGTGTCTTGCTCACAGGTAGACACATGGCTCCAAGGCAGGACGGTCGTCTACATCTAAGTCTCCAGCGCAATTTTAGATATCCCTGGATATCCCTCTGGCATCCCACTGCCCCCGTCTCAAACCGTGCCCCAGTGCCAGTAATGTGACTGCAGTGGGAGCTTGACACTTGCACTGGAAACACCAAGGGGAGGTGATCCGTCTGGAACTGAGCTCACGCCTCGCATCCTCGCTTTGTGTGTGCATAAGAGTGCTAAACCAGCACAGAAGTGACAAAAGCTCTTGCATCCTTTTACAGTCCCCTGCATCCTTCTGCTGGTGCTAACGTGGCTCCAGAACTGCAAAGGAAGACTTGCGAAACAGAATTTTTTAACGAAAAAGTCTGCAAATGAAAATCAGATCCATATAGGTAAATTATCACAGATGCAAGGAAAAGGTCACAAACCAGGGAAGTAGAGTCAGTTCCTCAGGCTGTTCAAAACATCTGCACAGAGGTGGATAGGTGATGGTCTGATTGCTGTCTGTAGGGATGGAGAGTATCTGTATGAGATGTGATGTTATAGGCCTTTCTGCCTGTCAGACGAAGTTCTCCTAGGGGCCGGGACTCAAAGCTAACCATATTTCAGTTCAAAGTTGTTACTGACTATGCAAGATTACTATTGTACCTTGCCTTAAAACTGAAGAGAGTGATCCACTCTCCATCTGTGTGGTAAGAAGGACATGGTGCTGTTGGAGTGAGCCCAGGGGAGGGCCACAAAGACGATCAGGGGGCTGGAGCACCTCTCCTATGAGGACGGGGTGAGAGAGTTGGTGTTGTTCAGCCTGGAGAAGAGAAGGCTCCGGGGAGACCTTACGGCAGCCTTCCAGTACTTGAAGTGGCCTACAAGAGAGCTGGGGAGGGGCTTTTTACAAGGGCATGGAGTGATAGGATGAGGGATAACTGTTTTAAACTGAAAGAGGGCAGGCTTAGATGAGATATTAGGAAGAAATTCTTCACGACGAGGGTGGTGAGATGCTGGCACAGGTTGCCCAGAGAAGTTGTGGATGCCCCCTCCCAAGGCCAGGTTGGATGGGTCTTTGAGCAACCCGGTCTGGTGGAAGGTGTCCCTGTCCGTGGCAGGGGGTTGGAACTGGATGGTCTTTAAGGTCCCTTGTAACCCAAACCATTCTATGATTCTCTAATTCTCCATCACTGAACTGTTGCCAACGTGATGAGGTGGGGTTTTGTCCCTAAGAGACAGATTGGTTTAAGCAGGAAGACATCCTGGGAAGCCTCAGAACAAAGCAGTAGAAAGGTCTTTCTGCATTTGCAGTCTCTTAAATTTGCTTCTGAAGGGTGCTTTGATGTGCAGCTCGTAAGAATTAGAACACTTTTCCTGTGTCCCATGGTTTTATAGGGCTTTCATCATTTGATGAGTTTATGGTATGGGCAGACAAGTGAACACATTCAGGCTGTGGTGGCTTAATTCTTTCATCTGTCAAAAACATTCCTTCCTATCGCAAGGACCTGGGATGTTGATGATGTCGCATGTCTCTCCTGCTTTCTTCCTCTGGGTTGTAGCTTTCGGTCCCTTAAACTGAAGCCGTTTGATTTGCAGCGAGGGGGTCCAGCACTACTTTATGTGCCTGGTGAGTTGAGCTGTGGGGAGCAGAACATCTCTGGATCCACAAAAACCTACCTTGTGCTTGCCCTCGGAGTGGGGGAATGGGTGTGATGACTCAGAGGAGCTGCTTCTCATTCAATTACAGTGAGTCAACATGGCTCTAAGGGAAAGCCGTGACTCACAGGCAGATTTAAATTCTTTGAAGGAGTCGACAAGCATGTGGCAGAGGGTGATCCAGCTGATATAACACGCTGAGATTTGCAAAACTCTTTCAATGAGATTTCTCACCAAAGGCTCATGGAGAAACGGAACTGTTGTGAAGTAGAAGGGCTTCGGTATAAAAGGGAGGCAACACGGAGGAAGGAGTTGATGCCAGAAAGGGCTCACAAGGGGAGTTGTGTTGGCATCTGTGCAAGGAATTGTGATGTTCAAGGAGGGCGAATGCTGAGATGACAAAGTTGGCCGACGCCACAGCATTCAGAGTGGTCAAAATTAAAAACTGGCTGTGCAGAATGCAGCAGGATCTCATTATTTTGAGTGGCTGGAGGTTAAAACAGCAGATGCAGTTCACTGTTGATAAAGGAAAAGTAATGAATATAGGGAGAAGCAACTCCAGCTGTACACATGCAATAATAGGCTCTAAATTAGCTATTACCATGTAAGAAGATCTTGGAGTAGCTGTGGATAGTCCTTCAAAAACATCAGTACGAAGCTCTGTGGAGGTCAAAAAGGCAATGAGAACTTTATGAATTATTAGGAAAGGAATAGGTAGCAAAGCAGATGTGTGTTATGCCAGGGCACTAATCTTGGGAACCTACATCTTGTGTGCTGTGTGCGGTTCCCGTCCACCCCATCTGAGAAAGGGGTAGTAGTTTTAGAGTAGAGTAGGAAGGATGAACAGGACACGGAATGGCTTCTGGCAGACAGGGGAACGACAGAGCAGGACTCGGAGGCTTGTAAAAGAGACGTCTGATGGGATATGACACAGATTTCTGAAGTCATGAGCAGCAAGGAGAGGACAGTCAAGAGCCGTCCTCTTGTCACTACTGTTCAAAACACATGAAGGAGGGGGTGTCAGATGGCCACATCAGGCAGCAGATTTAAAACGAAGAGAAGGAAGTGTTTGTTTTTCATCCAACAGATAATTGAACTATGGAAGTCACTGACCAGGATGTTGTGGGTATTTACCCTAAGGGATAAATGTATTCCAAAAGCAATTAGGTATCTTCCTGGATGAAGATCTCTCTAAGGCTATTAACCACTGTGTTGTAAATACAACTCTGTAAATACTTGCCCTGTTTCTCATTCTTCTTCCCAGAGCACTTGCTACAGATGACTGCCAAAGACAGGAGTCTGGGCCACGTGCGTCTTTGGCCAGATGCATTACAACTGCCTTTAAGTCCGTGCCACCGTAGTTACTACTGGACATTGCTGACATCTGTGTGGATGGAGTCGAGCTGTCTTGTTCTCCCATTTTCCCGCAAGAGGATGGAGGGACAGAGTAGCTGAAGGGTCTCACCTGAGATCTCAAAGGGATCCCATGAAAGGAGTTCAGGTGCCCCGTGTTACCTGGTTCATTTTTGATACCTGCATGCTGAAAATGGCCATAGCCTTCTTCCTTCCACATTTCTCTAAAGACAGTTTTTTCACAGTGAAATAACTGAAGAAATCATCGGTTTGCAAAAGCCTTTACTTCCTGCAGCCAGGGCAGCTCTAATGGCAAGTGCTGTTATTCACATGCTGATTCTCTCCAATTTACACAGAGCTTACCAACACGAAAATGAAACCAGCAATGACTTGCAAGGATTGTGTATCCACCTAATGAGTATCAGATGGGTTGTTCTCCCTCCCTCAGAGCTTCTCCCACCTAGGAAGATTTATGTGGCTGAACATGTTTGTCCTGATCAATTACCATGTTGCAGACACGAATACAAATATGAAAGGAAGATTACACTCTTGATCCAAAGCCCACTAAAGTCAGCAGACACGCTCCTGAAGTCTTTGGCTGCAGTGAAAAGGATGAAACTTTTGATCGGCTTCAGTGAACAAAGCGCCTTGTTAGTCGGTGACAGTTTTTACACAAGCCAGAACCGTTCATCAGCGAATATATAATTTCTCTCACCTCTCCTAATGGGAGGATTAACATGCAGTTGCAGAAGGCATGAATTCAGCACCAGATCTGAGTTGATGGGGTTGCTTTTCACTCGTCTTCTTGCTGATGAGAAAGATGCGACAGAAGTAAGGATGCTATTTTTAGGCTTTTTGCTGTCCAGAAACTTGACGCCCAGACTGAAGAGCAGGAGCAGGTATCTGGTGTGTGTTGCTGACCAGAATTATTTCACCGCCAGGATACAGGAGGCTGAAAGCAGCATTTAATAAGTTCTCCGATCTTCAGTGTCATTAACCTGAGCATTCATTGAATTAATGCTATTGGAAACATCACAGAGCTGAGATAATTGTACCAGTGCTCACAACTCACTCCTCCCACACCCTCTCCCACACAAGGATGGAAAACCTTGGGCCAATGTTTTTGAGAGCTTAAGGTGGATACGGCAATATTCAGAAGTGTCCAAGAATTGAGTTTATTTTCTCTATCTTAACCCCTATAAAAACCAGGCTACCGATTCATCTGGGCTAGTGCTATAATTAATTATGTGACTGAGATTATCAGACGGAGAGGGTGATTTAGCCCACTTTGTGATAAAATCATCATGTTAAAAAGCTGAAGTTAAGAGAAATGGCATGTTAGAAGTTGCTCCCATGAAGCAGACCAGCTCAGCCCACATGGAAAGGGATGTGAAGCAGGATTTGGGTCTCAGGGCTTGTGGATTAGAGAAATGGATTTGCAGCTGCTGTCTGGATTTTCCATGCGTTGCCTAACTCCCTCTCTGCCCATGTTTTAAATCACTTTCTGCAGCTGACAGTCCCCCAAGTCCTGCAGACGTCTCTCCCTTTCCTCACCGACTGGTCAGAGAACAAAATGAACGGGGAAAAGCAGACCTGATTTGAAAGGAAAGCCGCATGATGTGTAGTTTAAACTGGGATTCCTGGCTCTGCCATTGCCTCATGAAATCGCATCCCTTTTCTGCTGCAGTTTTCTCAGCTGTGAAATACAGTAAGACTTTTCCCCTCAAGGATAGTCACAAGGTATCAGGAATTAACTGGTATTTAAGTGGCCTGGGAGAAATGTCCATGGCAAGTGTGAACAGCCTCCAAATTGGACACTCTGAACCCAATCTGCGCCGATGGCATGCAGAGGCTCTGCCAGTGCTAAAAATCTCCTGTACGGGGAAAAGCTGGCACGACGCATCCCAATATATCTGATGAGGGATCATCAGCTGTTGCTGCGTCACTGGCTTGCGAACGTCTCGCTACCAGGGTAATACGTTTGGCCTGTTCCTGCCCTGAGGGAATTAGCAGTCAAATTCCCCATAATTTAATTGTGCGTACAGCCTAGGAGATGGTCACTCATTCAAACAGGATGCCATCGCCAAGGACGCTGATAACGCATGGGTCCAAGGTCACTGCAAGGTCGCTTGCGCAATTCACCCAAATTCTTGGCTGAAACACGGTTGGGAAGCATCTTTAGATGTTAAGTCTAAAGAGAGTCCATCGGCACTGGCTGAGATGCAGACACGTAACACCATTGCAGTGCAAACAGTATTGAATTTATGGTTGGACTCGATGATCTTAAAGGTCTTTTCCAACCTAAATGATACTGTGATTCTGTGAATGCTGAAGCGACATTTGCTCTATATTTATCTTCATTTTCCCCTCCTGTATGCACGTTGAACCAAAAACAAAAATAGAAAAACAATACAAAAATAAACATATTATGGACCTGGACCCTCCATCTAAGGAAGTGAGTAGCAATTCTGCCATAAACTTTAGCAGGCGTTGATGGGTTGCACAGGGGACTACAGCCGCTTCCTTACTCATTAATTAATGTGTGTTAGCTCAGGGTAGCTGCTGACGGAAGGAGGTTCATAACATTCATGGCAAAGACGTTTCTCAAAGTAGCGTACAAAGAGGGAAGGACAACATTGCCCAGGAAAGCCGACTGTCTTGGGAAATGGGTTTGTATTGAATTTCTTATTTGCCGCATGAAGCACTGGAGGTAGGGTAGAAAAAAAGATTCAATCCACTGTGGAAGGAAACTGTCTTGTTTAGAGCAGGGGCTGCACAGCCCGTAAGATGTACATAACCGTCAGAAAAGTGCTGTACCCGGCCGGGTGGAGTTTGTGCTGGTTTCTCTTGTCCCTGGAGCTGTGTTCAGAGATTGCATACAGAGGTCATACGGGCAACCGGATGTGTTCCCAATGTTCAAGCTACAACAGCCAACAGAAGGACGTTCCTCTTTGCAGGGTGGTTGCCATGTGCGTTTGAAGGCTTGCACACACTGGACGAGTGAAGGTTGTCCTTGCAGTAGTAGGCAAGTTTTCAGTGAATCTAGCGTGGTTGCAAGAAGGATTTGTGAGGATTAGTGTTCATCTGTTGTCCAGTTTCTGAATGCTAGCCCCCAAAATTGACAGTGGCAGGTACCCAGCACCTACACGCACCAGTTTTGCAGAGAAGTCAAGGACTGAATGAGCAGTCACAGTGAATGTCCCTTTTCAATCCTGGATGTTGTCTCGGTGACAAATATCCTTGTGGGGCCACGGGAACACGTGGAATAGGCTGAGAAGGGGTGTTGCACTGAGCAGAGCTTGTGCTTGATCTCCTCTTCTTACCTTCTGTATATATTCATTCTGGAGGGATCTCAGGACTGAGGTGTGAAATTTTGAGTCCCAAATTTCCTTGTTTCCCCAAATCCTCATGAACTTGGGATAGTGTTTGATTTTCCCAATCAGCCTGTCAGATGCAGCTGCTATGAGAGACCTGAGATTCAATCCTGCTATAACATCCTCCCTATGCCATAGGTGCACAGCGGGGGGACCTCAGGTTTGCAGCTACTGGAACACCAGGAAGTGGTTTCAGGTCGGCATCGTCAGCTGGGAAGAAGATTGTGCAAAAAAGCCAGACCATGAGATCTTAATGTCTGTTTACAGCTACCGTGGTTGTATCGAGACCGAGACAGCCATAAGGGGAAAAGCTTTCTTCATTGAAGGTGTGGATAACAGTGAAAAAGCCAACGTGGTTCCTTCCGGGGCTGAGGCACAGCTGATGTTTCTTGAGTATTCTCTCCTTTTATTTGTCTCTTTAATAGCATTGAGATTGCTCTAGAGAAGATTTTTCAAAACATAATAAACCACCCTATTGTCTCGTACTTTCTTTTGCTGCATGTAGTCCTGTCTCAGGTCAACCTGCTCCATCTCACTGATGTGGACACAGACACCAAAACGAGATGCCACGGTGAGACAGGGGAGCGATGGAGAGGCCAGAGAAATGAAATGAGAGAGTCAGGACACAGACAAGAGAAGCCATAATCCTCTGAAAAACACAGATTTCCCACACTGGTGGGTCACATCAGGCCCAGTTATTTGGTAAACTCAGGTGCAAAGTCAAGATGTGGCATCTGAAGGAGCTGCTCCCCTTCGAAAGCTAAAACCCTAAGAAAGGTCTTAGCTTATTCAGTTGCGTATTATCTTAGCTGTTGGCAGGATAGGTCCGGGTTAGCCTATGTTACAGCTAATTATTAGCTGAACTAATGTATCTTGTATCTTGTGTCTGGCCCAAGATAAAAGCATCTTCAGAGACCACAGCAACTGCTCAGGTGATATGTCAGGCTGCTGGGACATAACTAAACATCAAATTCAGTGTCTTCTTAAGCTAGAAAAAGGACAAGAAATCTTTTGATCAGTGTCGGAAAGTGTAGCATCATGTAGCTAATCAGCCTTATTTAACTGGATTGCAAACATCGGGATTTGGTTGTTCAAGGCAATAGAGACAAACCTGGCTGGCTGAAGAGGACTGTTTCTGAGCTGCCTACCCAAGCGCCTTGGCTTTGAAATTAGCTAAAATTAATCACTGGTAAATAAATAGTTAATCAAAAGGAAATAGCAATTTGTTTTCTCTGTTAGAGGCCTTTTACATATGTTGCTGAGAGATTCACATCCCAGCATGAGCTTAGACGAAGCTTGTCCTTCATGCAATGCATGGTCCCTCATTGCTTCTCATAGCAACAAAGTGCTATGCAAAATGCGTTCTCGTCTTCACAAGAGGTTGCTTTTCTTGGAAGTGATGGGGAAGGAGGCAAGCAGCAAGGTCTCTTTCATATCCCACCTTTGCAACAACATGAAAGCACCTGTAATTTGCAGCAATGATGAAACTCAGTGAATGTGCAATGGGACAGAACCTCACAAATTGGTTTTAATTACCTCGATATTTTCTGGCTAGCTGGTGGAGAAGCCTTGTAAATGAGAATTAATTCATCTACCTTAAGCTAATGCAAACCCATCTTGGCATAAAAGTCAGACTTTATTTTCTGTGTTATCTGAGCAGAAAATAATGCTTAATTATTATTAGTTCTGAGTAATGCTTATGAAAATTGCTCCACATTAATTTCACATGGGTGACTGGCTAATGGATGCATAAGGGTCTTGTAACCCTTTGCAAAAAGACTAATAAAAGCTAAAAACAAGTGGAATATATTACTTCAGCAGCTATTAGTAGTAGACAGCGTCTGCTGGCATTAATACCTATATTTATTTTCTTTTCTATTAATAATATATCAACAGATTCTAGAAGCTGTGGCAGGGGCTGGACATCAGGAAATATTTCCTAATGCTGCAATCTATTCAGCTACAGCATTGTTTCCCCCAAAGGAAATGAGAGATGTCCTTCTACTTGAATTATTTTAATGTAGGGATTGTATAAAGCACTTTTGTCTACAGCACATGGCACGGAAAAAGCCTGTGCTACAGGGAACTGCAAAAGGACTTCATAGGTCTTTTCCATCAGCAGCATTTGCAAACTGATAATGGTCTGTGTTAAACGAAGGCGATGCTACTTAGTGGTTATGGCAGGGCACTGCTGCTATGGGTTTTGATCCATCCCGCTGCTCATTCACTCAACGGCCTTGGGGAAAGAAAATTTGTGCTTCGTGCCTCAGTTTCCCTACTTGCAAATTGAGATAATGAAAATGATTCGCTTTGCTGGATGGAAAAGTCGGTTCTGCAAATTAAGACCAGCTATGTAGCCACAAAGTAATAAACAGGAAAGAGACTTTTTCCTTCTTGTTTAAAAATCATAAAATTCATTAATTTGAATTCATCTTTGCTACTACGTACGCTGTTGACTATTTAGGCTGAGAAAGGAAATTTTGTTTAATATTTCTATGCTGTAAGTAGGTCTGATGAAAACACGTCGATGCTGTATTTTGCTTCAAAGGTGTTTGTGTTTTGAGAGAGCACGTGGCTTTTGGTTATGGATTTGATGGGAACGTGTTGGAGGCACACAAAATCCAAATGCGATATATTGGCTTTGTCGTTAACATTTCCATGTGACCCATTAATTCTTTAAGCTTTACAACATTGGTGTACTATGTGACGTTATTGTATTCCGTATTTAGATCACCTAAGTGAATGGTTTCCAAACTGAGCTACCTCAACTTCTGTGCTTCAGGCTATAGTTTGGGATGTTCCCTTTTTGTCTTAATTTGCATCTCACTTCTTAATTGTCCCTCCCTCTTTCCAGATACCTCTTCCTCATGTCCAGACAGTCCAATGGAGAGCATCAAGCAGACCAGGTGAAAGAAATATGTTTCTTTCAATATCCTTTGCTCAATGAGCAAAGCTGGCCAACATAAAACAAGAGACTGCTGCATGGAGCATGGTGTTGCAAAGCAGTGCACCGAAACACAGATTTTGTAGTCAGCACTACACCTTTAGCAGCAAATACCAGAAGAGAAGCAGGCTATGGAAATGCTTACAGAGCTGAGAAAACATCCGTAAGATGATTCAGGGGAAAATATGAGTATATGGGTACTCAAGGAGACAGAGAAGAGGTAGCCGGGCCTTGGCTGCATGTTTTGCTAAGGACATAAGAACAAAAGCACCTTACGCGAGCGCTGAAGACAGCAGTTTAAAAGCCAATATACCAAAATAATTTTGGCATAGTTCTGCAGAAATTAAGGGCTCTGCATATATATATGTGTGTTTACCTGCCTTCCCCCTCCCAGCTGGCTGTTTGCACGCAAATTTGAGGAGACAGATGGAAGATTTGAAGACGATGGCGTTTGTGCAACTTTGGCGGCAAGATGTGGTTGCAGATGAGAAATGGAGAGGCCTCCAAGTGAAGAGAGTCATGTAGCTCCGTCTCAGAAAAAAGAGTTAGAAGAGCATCAGTCCAAGGTCACAGATAACTACCGTTGTAGAAATCCAGTCTTTATTCAGGGTGATGATCCCAGACCTCTCTCGCGCAGCTTCTCCTCAGCAGATGTGACATGGGTGATCTGAGGACAAAACAGTTCCCAGTGTGATCCTTTTAGAGGATCTAAGATTTCCCATTGTCTCCTTTTCCAGCCTGTGCTTCCTCACAGGGGTAAGACAAAATGAAAAGCATAGGCTTGTCTTCTTCTGCTCCCTTCAGCATCCCAGGTGCCTCTGAGGAGAAGGCAGATGGCACACATGGCTCTGACTGCAACTGTTGGCATCCATTCTTTGGTTCATATGCACTGCATGAAGCCCTTTGACTCATGTATGCGTCTTCAGCTGTCTACCTTCAATGCAAGCAAAATGTCAGAGAGCTTATTTCTCTCCCACGTCTTTGTGCACCTACCAGGTGATGAGTGAAAAAACACCTCTGGATATGGTAAAAATCGTTGGTCGGGTTTTTAGTTGTTCCTTTTGGTGACAGTAAGGTAGGTTAGAGCTGGAGACTGAATGCTGCAGAGGGTCAGCACCCATTCCCACATTTCCTAGCCACTTCCCAAGTGGCATTCTGGGCAAACCATTTTTCAGGCTAAGGACTCGATTCGTCGTTCTGTAAGCAGGAGAATAATTAAAAGCCAGGCGTGTCTCTTGGGATGCACCAATTGCGATAGTGATCAATCACTGTGGTAAACTAAAGAGAAGATAGCTCTGGGAGAGCAAACACTACTGACAGTATCGAACTACTTGATTTGTTCAACAACTGCTGAACACTTCTGGTGTTCAGTAAACGGATTATGGTCTGGAGGAGAGCTTAGCTTTGGGATGAATACAGGATGGAGGTTGGCAGCCATTGACATGCCTAACCAAGCTGTTGACATCCCTAAATGCACCTCTGAAATACAGACACACCTTTCCCTGCAATTGGGAACGTTCAAGTGTGATGGATCTGTGCTGAGCAGCGCCCACCCTTTGCATAGCGGTTGTGCTTGCTGACCTTGAAGAAACACCTATTCTGCACGAAGGATTTTGTTCCGTTGCCATTTTTACTCCTTGAGCATTTCATTGCCAGGGAAATAACTCTGCTTTTGGCTTCTCTGGCAGTCCTTTGACACACGCCACTGCTGATCATGGATGGCTTGTCTAAGCTAAGCATGAACTGCTCACATACTTCAGGAGCACCAGCTTGGCCACCTCTGGGCAGATCATACATCTTTGCTGTTCCAACATTGATATGCACCACTCCTGGTTAATAACAACCTTGCAAAAGGAACTTTTGAGGACAAAAGGACTTGCAAAATGAACCAGGTGGCAGTAACTGAGCTTACAACATCCTGCAGCATCACGAAACATCCTCTTGTTGGGTATTTCCAAGTATCTCTCTTCGAAATGTCTACCTCCCATGTCCTTTTCTGAGAAGTGTCTTGTGCTTGCTAACACTTTCTATATTCACAATTGGATGCGTTCTCCGTGTCTCATCATGACTTACTGCTTCAAGGACTCCTTAATACGCAACTCACTTTGTTCCCACAGCCCAGACCACTAAATGATTTAGCATGTGGCTACAGAGATCACTGCATTTGGCTCCTCCGCTGGGAAGGGTGGGCTTCAAGACACTGCTGGAAAGAGAAAGTTCATCTTCCTCAAGGCTTTTGAATTTGTATGTCTTAACACTAACTCTGCAAACATGAATCACAACATAAACAAATCCAGAGCTAACCCATGCACCTCCAAATTAGGGAAATGGTGGGGAAAGGATGATACGATGGCTTAAGCACTGAATGCGGACACAGGAGCATAAATTCAGCTCTGCAGCAACCCTGTGAGATCGTAGAGGAGCTCTGTAGGGTTGCATATGAAGAAGAGTAACTCCTGAAATTTGAAACAATCAGTTGTGAGCCATCTGAAATTCCTTTGGAGAGCTATTGTGAGAGGAAAGCTTTGCTCTGTGTCCTCTTCCCTTTGATCACAATGGAAGATAATTTGAATGGACTTGTGCCTTGGACATATATGGCAAGGAATTTTCTCACCATCAATGTGAAAAGCATTGCTTCAGACTGGAATGCATAAGAATTCGGGTAAAAGATAGGAAAATGAGTGTTTCCACTGAAGAAGATCATCTAAAGCAAAAATTTTGGGAGCAACCTTGGTCTGAATAGAGTCATGGGAAAAGACCAAAGGGAACAATAGGAAATGATCTGTCAACTGTGAGCATGAATTTACAAATAACCCTTGAAGCAGTGTGCTACATGAGTGGTCTGTGTTTTCCTTTATTTCAAGCTGCACTAATAATTTGCCCGGTTTTGCAACTGAAGCTAAAAGTGACGCTAGACAGAGTAGAGGGCTTCGTTAGGACGGGAGGGGACCCGGGAGAGACGCCGCAACTCAGGGGCGCTGGAGAGCTGTTGAGAAACCTCCAGCCACCTGAGTGTCACTGCCCCAGCCATGCTCACAGCAAGCGCTGAGGAGGTGGAGTGGGAAGCTGGAGCTGGATGCGTAGATGAGCATGAAGAATCACAAAGTGTTTATTGAAGGTGGGCCCAGTTGCTGGGTGCCTTGTGACAAGACAGCTATTTTTCAGATGAGTGAGCAGCTGTCACTCTGTTCGCATGACTGGTAATATCAGAATGA
Source organism: Steatornis caripensis (assembly GCA_013398225.1). Taxonomy (NCBI): domain Eukaryota; kingdom Metazoa; phylum Chordata; class Aves; order Caprimulgiformes; family Steatornithidae; genus Steatornis; species Steatornis caripensis. The sequence continues at coordinate 181,368 of VZSC01000342.1, read as the reverse complement.
AGCCATTCGTGCAGAAGGGAGCCTCCCAGCAAATGCGTGTTATCACATCCAAGGTGCCTGGGGTGTGGGTTCAGGGTATGGTGCCACTTGCAAATGTCTCCGAAGCCCCAAGTTTGAACCTGTCTCGCAGAGGAACCTGTCACACCGCGTCCTTCAGGGGAATACAATTCTCTCCCAAATCCTCCACAGGCTGCCAGATCTCAGGGTATGATCTTTTACTGTTCTTTGTTGGCTGTTAATCTAACATCAGGAGGAGCGAGATCTTGGGCAGGACTCTCATACACTGTGTACTGGGTCTGGCTGGGATGGAGTTAGCTTTCTTTGTACCAGCCCATATGGTGCTGTGTCTTAGATTTGTGACCAAAACAGTGTCGATAACATACCAGTGTTTTAGCTATTGCTGAGCAGTGCTTGCACAAGGCTTTCTCTGTTTCTCATGCTGCCCTACCAGTGAGTGAGCTGGGGGGGCATAAGAATTTGGGAAGGGACATAGGTAGAATAGCTGACTGCAGCCGACCGCAGGGATATTCCATACCATACGACATCAAGCTCAGCAATAAAATCTTGAGGAAAGAAGAAGAAAGGGGGGATATTTGGGGTTATGGCATTTGCCTTCCCAAGTATCGTTATGCGTGGTGAAGTCCTGCTTTCCTGGAGATGGCTGAACACCTGCCTGCCAACGGGAAGCAGTGAATGCATTCGTTATTCTGCTTTGCTTGTGCACACAGCTTAGCTTTGGTTATTAAACTGTCTTTATCTTGACTTGTAAAGTTGCCTTTACACTAGATCACACACTTGCATTTTGCTGGTATTGTTAAAGCATCCAAAACTCATGCACCTCCAAGGACACATTTAAAACCACTATTGCAGGCTAGTTCTTGCATAAGCTCCAGGTGACTGTTATATTTAGCCCGCAACCAGAATACAGATGTTGTGGCTTCATATCTCCGATAACCTGAATGGCACCAAGGCCTTTTCTCCAGCCCGCAAACCAACAGGCAGGGTCCTGCCTGATCCGTACGGTTAAACTCTCAGCCTCCAAATCAGGGTGTCTGATCCAAACTGCCTCCTGGCAACGGTCCCTGGCCTGTGCTAAGCTGGGAAGTGTTGGGGTTGATGCTTGTTAGTTTAGGCTAAAGCAGGGCCAGGGCTATCGATAGACCGTGAAGGTGAGAAAGTTCCTGTACCCAAGCAATCCTGTTTGATTTACCAGTACAGAGCTCTAGCTTGTGCATCGCTTCCTCCTCCAAACCCTGCTTCTTTCCCAGCTCTTCTGCCAAGGATTCCTGCTCTACAGTCATCTGAAACATCCTCCCACCTTCCTGGCAGGCTCACTCGAGTCATGAAGCCATTATTCAAATCCTCAAATGGGCTTAAAAAAGTACGGTTTGGTGTTCTGTTTTTCCCACTGCGTTTAGAGGCATGCTGAGTCACTGTTGAAAAGGGCTTTGACCAACCTGCTGCCTGCCGTTACAGGAAGGGGGGGTTGCATCACAAACTTTTCAACACCACCTACATTCCTGCTTGGCTGCCAGGATTTCAAAGCAATCACTGTACAATTACAAGCTAACCGTGCAATAAAGAAAAGGGAATGGTGCCATCCCACTGTGGTCTCACGGAGAACCACAGAACTGTTGTGTAATAAAGGTTAAATCGGTTTCTGCTTTGCTGCATAATGACCATCTGATGATTTCAGCAGGAGAAATCCCAATTAGAAATAGGTGGATAAGGGGCGTCCCATCTTGGGAACAAGTTGGAAAGCCTGAGAATTCTTCCTGTTGTGCTTTGTGGTTAAACTAAAGCTTTTACATTTAAAAAACCACCTTGAATTAGTCAGACACAGTGATGCGAAGCAGGATTCAAGCCTTGCTACCCTTCTTTTTTCACCTACTAAAGTTTGCTGAGAGGAACATTTTACCTTTACACCTTTTACCCTATTTATGATGCAGAGCACTAGCTTTTTGGCTGTTTGGTGGTGGGATTCTCTGTGTGAGCTGTTCTCCTTCATATAAATGACTGTTTGCAAGGATAAAAGGGTTGGAGATGAACATATTTCTAATACAATTTTAAAACGAATTTGAAAAATAGCATGGTAGCTGCAGTAGTGAAGGAGAAGCAAAGGCACAGGCTGGTACAACCTGAACCAAGCTCCAGACAGGGTTGTAGGAGCCACAGGCTTGCATTGTACCCCTTATAAGTGCATTCTGTCACTAAATACTAACAGTGTTAGCCAGGAGGCAATCATCTCACAAGGCCACGTGGCCTGTTTGGGCCATCTCCAGGCTATGAAGCACTCTCCCTGCCCCATACAGGTGCCCTCAACCCAACTGCCTCTTGGAAAACGGCTGCACCCTGGAGCACAGGATTCAGCTGAATGCCTCCGAAGATGTTATCTCCTGCATGGGAGTGGGCACCTTCTTCCTCACATGGGAGGTGATTTTCCTGGGGCATTGCCTAGGGATGTGGTGGAGCCTGCTGTGCTGTATCGCACTACCCGTCATCAGGCCAGTGCAAGTAGATGTGTCAAGAGGGGTGTCCGTCCAGCACCGAGGTTTTGCATCTTCCAGGCAATGCGGGCTGCGGTTTCACCAGGTCTGCAGCCATTGCTGTGCTCACTTTCTCGAGGGAGGAAGGAAATGTCTGTCTTCTTTTACTCTTCCTGGCAGCCAATGCAAACACTCCCTATGGGTGTGATAAATCAAACCTGGTCCAGACCAGCAGCCCCTCTACTGCTTTGGGACACCATGAGCAAGCAAGAGCTGTCTGGGGCTGGGTGTGGAGTGAGAGCTGGGCTACGATGAGTATGAAACCTCGTTGGACATCTCAACCTGCCTCACACTGGGGTGAATTCAGACTAGCTCTGCTGATGCTGGTGGTGGTATAGAATGTAAGACTAGTGTGAAGATAGAAGGACCACTAAATGATACAGCTTGCGGATGTTTGGAGGTTCATCTAAAGTTTAAAACATTAAACTCAGAAGATTTTTGCTTTGTCTGATCTCCAGAGTGGCACTGGGAAGCTCTGTTTTTTTGTTTTTTTGGGAAAATAAATGTAACCTAAATCTAGTGAAGCAGTTAGGCTACATGTAATCACAGGACACATGAGCCCATAGTCTGCAACCCTGGACCTCAGGAGAGCTGATTTTGGCCTCTTCAAAGACCTAGTTGGAGGAATCCCATGGGTTAGGGGTCTAGAAGGCAGGGGGGGCCAAGAGAGTTGGTTAATATTCAAGAACCACCTCCTCCAAGCTCAAGATTGATGCATCCCTGTGAGTAAGAAGTCAAGTGAAGGAGGCAGGAGACTTGCATGGGTGAGCAAGGAGCTTGTAGAAAAACTCAAAGGGAAGAAGGAAGTTTACTCAAAGTCAACTCAACTCAAAGGGAAGAAGGAATGTGGAAAAAGGGACTAGCCACTTGGGAAGAATGTAGGAATGCTGTCAGAGTGTGCAGGGATGCAACAAGGAAGAATAAGGCCCACAAGAAGGGCTTCTTCAGGTAATTGGTGATAAAAGGAATACGAGGGAAAATGTGGGCCCACTGCTGAATGAGGCACGTGTCATGGTGACAGAAGATACAGAGAAGGTGAATGCCTTCTTTGCTTCAGTCTTCACTGTGAAGGCTGGCCTTCAGGATTCCCAGACCCTGGAGATAAGAGAGAAAGTCTGGAGAAACAAAGACTTTCCCTTGGTCAAGGAGGATTGGGTTAGAGATCACTTATGCAAACTGGACACCCACAAATCCATGGGCCCCGAAGGGATGCACCCATGAGTGCTGAGGGAGCTGGCAGATGTTATTGCTGAGCCGCTCTCCATCGTCTTTGAAAAGTCGTGGAGAACAGGAAAGGTGCCTGAGGGTTGGAGGAAAGCCAATGTCACGCCAATCTTCAAAAAGGGCAAGAGGGAGAACCTGGGAAACTACAGGCCAGTCAGTCTCACCTCCATCCCTGGAAAGCACGGCGAGGGCTGGCAGGGCCCTCTGGGGATCCCCCAGCCCCCCCGCTAAAGCAGGTGCCCCCAGCGCAGGGGGCACAGGGACGCGTCCAGGCGGGGTTGAATCTCTCCGCACAAGGAGACTCCACAGCCTCTCTGGGCAGCCTGGGCCAGGGCTCGGGCACCCTCACGCCAAACAAGTTCTTCCTCACGCTCGGGGGGAACTGCCCGGGCTCCACTTTGGGCCCGCTGCCCCTCGTCCTGGCGCTGGGCACCGCTGAACAGAGCCTGGCCCCGTCCCCTGC
>VZSC01000342.1:140162-177081 GCA_013398225.1 Steatornis caripensis | reverse complement strand
CCCCAGGCTGAACAGCCCCAGGGCTCTCAGCCTCTCCTCACAGCACAGAGGCTCCAGTGCCCCCACCATGTTTGACCCCTAGGTAGGAAATATTTTCCCAAAGGAAACAGTCCAAACCTCATCACTTGGAAGTTTTAAAATTACTGCAAATAAAGTATTAAAGACTACCCTGCAAGTCAGAAGCTGGCACAGGTTGATATAGACACTGAGAGTTGAGGGCTGCAGGCTTTGCCATGACTTGCATTAGGGGTCTGGCTGGCAGAAAGGAGCTACAACCTCATGTAGTACACCTAAGTACACCTAAGTACACCTAGATAACGTGGTGGGTAGCACAGTGTCCTGCAATGTTAAATCCAAAGATTTCACAAAGTAAGGCTGTCCTGAGGCTGACCTTAGGCTGAAGGTGCTTCTATAGTTCAGACACCAGGAAAAGAATTGTTTTCTCCTTGTCATGCTCTTACAGTTTTCTCTTGAGCATCACCTATTTACTTGTTCTGGAGATATAAAACTGGGCTGAAAGACTCAGTTTGGATCTGTCTCAGTGCACTCCTTCTCTCTGTTGCCACTTTGGTGCAGAAATATAATGTAGTGAAAATAAGACAAGTTTTTCGTGTGCTTCCCTAATTGTTAGACCTTTATCAGCCAGGTAAGATGATAAAGTTTGAACAGTATGAGATGGAAATAGGGAAACTCTGTCCATGTCATAAACCGGGCATGTTGGATTTTCCTCTGTAATACCATATTCAAGAGATCCCTTTTGCATTCTTGAACGCAGCGGGTATATGAACATGGAACGGAATTTCATAGGGGACTTCAAAATGGTGCCCACTACCCCTAAAAAGGGGATTTTCAAAGAATTTCAACCATTACAGCTAGATTCTGACCTTTAAAAGTGTTTTGCTCAAACTTTAATAAACTTTCAGGTCAGAAGGAAACTCTTCTTATCGTATAACTTGGCCATCTGTGTAGCACAGTGCAAAAAAACCCATAAAAAATTAAAGTATTTTTCTGTTATTAGTTTATTAAGATTTTAAAAACTGCACTGTAATGCCCAAGTGTGACATACATGAAGAATCAAGCCACTGCTTTGCTGTTTAAACAGGAGTTGAATTCTTTTAGAGGCTGAGCTTACCTGTGAGCATTAAGCATAAAAAAATTTTGATGTTAATGATGATGCTGGCTATCTTCCGCAAATTGAAGTTTAAGAGAAAATAAAGAAAAAACTCTATTGCTCTCCCCACTCACAGCCTTTTTTGGCTTTGTCTAGAATTTTCTTTCCTGTCAGGAAGTTAAAAATGAACTTTGGTTTCTCACGTGCTTTATCCAACATCCTTCTGATACAAACAGTGCTGAGATATTGCCGTAAGAATAAAATAGGAATTAAATGGAATTTCTTCCAACAAATCCACAAAGAAAAGGGATTTGCTCACATTTTTGCCTGTAAAAACTTATTTTTGAAAAAAGTGTATATGCATATATATTTACATGCATATATTTCAGAGGGTTCAAATTATGGTTTTTCAGTCTTGATTGTAATTGAAAAATATGACCTCTAGATGGCAGAAACTCCTGCTTTTTTTTCTTGTTTTCTTTTTCTTTTTCTTTCTTTTTCTTTTTTTTTTAAATCCAAGTACAGGATGCCAGTATAATAGCTGGACTTAGAAATATTCAGCCTTATCCAAGCCTGGAGATCTCAGGGCACGGTGTGGCATCATCCAACTCTGAGCCACACTGAATTTTCTTTATGCTTGCCACACTGCAAAACTTACACCATACTGCAACCATCTGCCCTCCTAGCTGGGCAGGTTCAAATACTTTTTGGCAGCTAGTCATTTAATCTAAGTCTGAGCAAAATCAGAATTAGAGGAGTTGGATTATTTTGGTGCATGGTGCAGCAAAACGCAGGGAGGTGGTCGGACGTTACAGAATTGTTTGCACAGTCTAGCTGATATATCTGTTAGGAGATAGTGGTTCGGGGGCTAAAAATTGGATCCCTAGCTAAAAGTTTAGTGTCTGGGCTAAGGGGGTCACTTAGTTGGTGTTTGCTGTCCATGGAGCGAGACGGGTGATTCATTCCTCCCGCTTGGGGCATCCTCTTCATCCAAGAACCACTGCTGCTGCCTCACCCTTACAGGCTCGTACATTCTTTCACTGAAATACATGGCTTCCCATCCTCACCTCTGAAGCTGGGGGCTGCACAGGCCGGGAACTGATGGCCTGGTCTTCGGACAAGGTGTTTGCATGTTTCTGCAAGCAGAGGATGGCAGACTAGGCCACTTAGAGCGAAACGGGCTTTTGTGTAACTGCCTTCCCACGGTATCAGGACCCAAACACACCTTGTCCTTTGTCTGTTCTGGCTCTGAGTAGCAGGCGGGACTTTTCTTCACCCATTTTGCCCTCGTTATATTTTTAATTATTTTTATCCATCTCTGTCCTCAGCCAAGGGTTTCTGAACGTTGGCCAAAATTATGCTTTTTTTGACATTGATGCAAATCTTGAAGGTTTGCGGCCACCTCGTACCCTTCAGGAGCACGTCCTCCCCTCACAGCTGGTTGCCAAAACAACCTCCCTCCAGCCGTGGGATAGATGGGTAAATCTGAGAGATGTGAGGCAACAGTTTTATGCTGCCGGTAAACTGGAGCACATGAATGTAGGAAGCCAAGGACCATAACCTTGACTTTAGCCCAGCATCGACCAAAGAACCTGGGATAATTCTTGGTATTACTTAGTGAGAAATTTGTGTTCAAGCAAGGATCGGGTAGGTGAATAAACAACAGGGGAAAAGCTTGTAAGGCAGAATATAATGCAAGAACATAAGAATGGCTGAACGGCTTCAAATGTGCCCATCCAGTCTCTACCAGAGGCTGAGCAGGTGAGCATGGTCTGGGCTACCAAATGCTCTTTTGGAGACTGGCCTGTTTGTTCCTCCTGTACATTGTAATAACAATAAACCCATTGTTTTAATGGCCAGAAAAGAGCATTATAACCATGTTGTTCGAGCTCCTCTGTAGGTCCAGGTCCAGGTCCAGGTCCTAGTGCTGTAGGTCCAGGTCCAGGTCTTCAGCTTCATGTACAACTTCTCCATAAGCAGGGATGATGAAACACGTACATCATGCGGATGGCACTCACTTTGGCTAAGCCCAGCTCCAGCACAGGGACAGAATCTCCCTGGGATCTGCTCTGGGAAAGGTGTGTTTCCAAAGGCAGATGTCGCGTAGGTACCCTGGGGTGTTACATCCCCCAGGGTCTGAGTGCTTTGGGCTCTTGTGGATTCACATGGCCCCTGTCTGTGTTGTGCAGTGGGTCACCGTGTGCTGCAAAAAGGTGTCCTCTCCTCCCTGAGGGTGACAGGAAAGGGCTACAGCCCAGTAACCGTTGCGGTGCTGCTGAGTACAACTCATCTCACCTCCCTTTAGATGCTTATGGCAGATGGTTTTATGCCTGATCAGGTCTTTAGGCTCCTACTATTGCCTAGAAAGCCCTAGCAAATGGTCCCAGTTAGTGATTCACCTCACCCTAAATTAGAAACTTACGTTTGGTCCCATGACTCACTCCACTGACTGTGCTGGCTGCGTTTCTTCTGACATTACCTTGAATGTAGACATCTGTGCCATAGAGACGAGATGCTTGTTTCAGCTGCCCACACACAGGCACCTAGTGCCATTTGAGATGCCCTACAGCATCTGAGATATCTGCATCCCCTGGCAGGTGCGACATGGGAGATGTCTGTCTTCTGGGCTAGTACCTGGGGGTCAGATGGGACAGGCTTGGGCGTCTCACATAGCGCGAAGTGTCCATGGTTAGAGAAAAATCAAGTTTCCAATGAATCCCCAGCAGACTGGTTGAACAAACTATCTAGGATGCTTGCATGGGAGATGCAGGTTTAATTCCCTGTTGTGACGTTGTGTGCAAACACCAGAGCCACAAAACAGGAGTGAGCTGGAGCATACTCAGTCCATTCTGCTGATGCTATTTCTCTCTCCGTCTCTCACTTAGCTCTTCAGTGGAGCAAGGAGGACTTGGATGATGAGTGATGTGGCCTCTAAGGCATGATTTCTCCTCTCTCTCCATCTACTCCTGTCTTGTTCTGGCTGAAACAGTGATCAAGTTAGAATCAACGACAGGAAAAAGGTGACATCGTGAAGAGATTTAACAAAAACCAGACACATTTTGCGATTCAGCGGGAGGGTGAGCCAGGATCAGCATTTCCACTGCAAACAGTTCTGCTATGGGAAAGAGGGATTTTAGCAAAATCAAATCACATCCATGGATGGCTGCTTAGTCAAAGCTGCTTGCACTAAAGGATATGAACACTTTCCATGTCGGATGGATGCCTCTGGGTAAGGAGAACTCCACCAACATGTGCAAGTTGCATGGCAGAGAGGAGAAGAAACCCGGATGAGGTTTCGACTTGTCCTGAAGAATCTCTGACATTGTGCTAATAACATTCAAAACTTATTAAGAAATAAATATGTGATCCTGAAGGAATCAGAGTGCCTTGAACTGAAGGGAAAGAGAAGTGAGGTGAAGGGAGGGCATCACCCATGAATACCGCCAGTCTCAGTACAAGAGCTGGTTTCGTCATGGAGCCAAGGGCACCCTGAGGGACAGAGAGGGGTGCTCCTGGAGGGGACGCAGAAGCATTGCACTCTTTTCCTTCATCCTAGAGCATGAAAAGCACTTTATAAAGGGTGAAAAGGAGGGAAAAGTGTAATTTCAAAACTAACGTAATCCTCTACCATTGTCTCTGAGGGTTGCTGCAGCTTGGTGATGCGTAAAGCAAAAGGACTATTTGGTGCTCTCAGCAATCCTGCGATACCTCAATCAGGAACCTTCATAGCTCTGTAAACTAAAATACCTTGAAAATTGCTTGATTCTTGGTTGGGAAGTTATCAAGCAGCAATGGGTATCGCCAGGGGCCAATTAAAAGGTGAAACAAACCATAATCTGGACTTGCACCAAAATATCTCCATGCAGCCGGCACCAAGAACAGGTGCTCAGCTGAAAAGCCAGGTCCTTCAGAGAGGACTTCAGTTCGGCTCCCAAAAACTGCAGGCATGCAAGTGATCTTTGCCTGGATGTTGTTGTTTCCCGAGAATAATGGCCCAATGCGTGAGCTCTGTGGCCACGCTGCTGCACAGGCCAACCCTCCATTGGGGGCAAAGAGGGGTCCATCAAGCGGTGATCGTAAAAGGCTGGTTTGTGTTCTTGTGTCCTCCTCTGAGCCCTGGGGGGCTGGGTCTGAGTTCCCTCGTCCCACCATGGAAAATGGGTTTGGCAAGGCATGGGGTCAGCAGGAGTAAGACCAGGCCCTGCATCTCATACACGGCTCTGTGGTTTGGCGCTTTCGTCCCAACAGCCGCCCGTCTGGGGATTTGGAGAATACTGAGGAGATGGAGAAAGGAAGGAATAGAGTTTCACCTTTTATTCTTTTATCTTGACAACAATGTGTGGTGGGAAAAAAAAAAAAGAAGTTGTGAATGGCAGAATTAACAATAATCTAAGCTCCCCGCCTCCCCCCCCCACCCCATCCCTCCTCCCTCTACCTCTGCCGTCCATTCAGGAGACCGACAATAAACAAGGTCATTTGATTCATTCGGCTTGGGGTGTAAACAAAGCCTTACAATAAAATCCCCGCTCCAGGACCCCCCTTTTTCTCTAAGAATAGATGCCCCTCCCCAAGTTGGGGGCCCCCCCCTCTTCGCTTCTCCTCTCCCATCATCCCCAGATCAGCAGTCGCGGGCGTCCAGCCCTGCTGCCATTTCCTCAGTTCCCGTCCCGGCTCCGTGAGGCCCCGCTTCCTACTTGGTGTGGGAACTTCGGCTTCCCTGGGCAACATCTGTGCGGACGGCCCCGCTTTCTCATGCCGGCAGCAGCACTGCTGCATCGCAGGCTCCTGATCCAGAGAGAGAGAAAAGAGAAAAAAAAAAAATAAAACAAACCTGACCCAACAATAAAGGGATTCGCATCCCCCTCCCTGGCCCGTGGGGAGCAGATCCCAAAAGCTTGTTGTCCGCTTCCTTTTTTCACAGGCTTCACTGCTATCTGTGTGGCCACTGGAAAAATAGGTCTCTTTGTTCGTGCGTGTCTGCGTGCACAAGAAGGCTGTGGGTTGTGCAAGGAGCCTTGTAGTAGAATCAAGCCTAGGATCATAGAATCATAGGATGGGGCCCAGGGGAATGCATCTGTCTGCACTGGGGTAGTTGGTGAGGGTTCATAGAATCATAGAATGGTTTGGGTGGGAAGGGATCTTTAAGGGCCATCTAGTCAGACCCTCGTGCCGTGGGCACGGACATCTTCAACTCGGTTGCTCAGAGACCGATACAACCTGGCCTTGCACGTTTCCAGGGATAGGACATCTACCACCTCTCTGGGCAACCTGTTTCGGTGTTTCACCACCCTCATCGTAAAGAATTTCTTCCTTATACCTAGCCTGAATCTCCCGTGTTTAGTTTAAAGCCATTACCCCTTGTCCTATTGCAACAAGCCCCGCTAAAATGTCTGTCCCCATCTTTCTTACAAGCCCCTTCCAAGTACTGAAAAGTTGCAAGGAGGTCTTCCCGGAGCACTCTCTTCAGACTGAACAACCCTACTATCTCAGCCTTTCTCCATAGCAGAGGTGTTCCATCCCTCTGACCATTTTTGTGGCCCTCCTCTGGACCTGCTCCAACAGGTCCATGTCTTTCCTGTGCTGAGGAGCCCAGATCTGGATGTAGGACTGCAGGTGGGGTCTCACCGGAGCAGGGCAGAATCCCCTCCCTCATCCTGCTGGCCACGCTGCTGGTGATGCAGCCCAGGGGATGGTTGGCTGGGCTATAGGGTGTTTCTAGGGGTGTTGCTATATGTTTGTTCCTGAAGACTGGATATTGGGTTGGATGGCAGTGTGTGGTGGGTGATTAGGTTGTAGCATGGTGCAGGGTGGGACATGTAAAGTGAGGATTCTTTTGGTGGGTCTGAGCCTTCTGAAAGCAGATGACTCCTAACACATGCAGTTTTGCACTCTCTGTGTCTCAGCAACATGGATGCATTGCTGGATTTAAGCACTGGGAAAGCTGGCTCAGCTTTTGTTGTCTTGCATCAACGATGAACTTCCTCTGTGTGACCTTAAACGGCCCAAATCCTCTGGAGCACCTCAGTTTCCTACTCAAAACCACTGAAATAACACTGGGGCAATGCACCTTCACTCCCCGTGCCTCAGTTTCCTACTTGTTTTTTCTCAGTGTTCAACTACTGGCTTTACTCAAATTGTGAATTTGCAACATTGAGGGTTGTCTCATGATATTTCCGCATCACTCACTCAGTACAATGGAAAACTGCTCGTCTTTCATAGTTTATCTATTACCACAGCACTTTCACAATAGTGTCCTGAGCTCTGTAATAATAATAGAAATAATAAAAATGAGTTGTTCTTTCTTAGGGGATGAAGGCTGTTTTCAGAGATGCTCAAGCGATGGGTAATATAAAATAATTCAAATACAAAGCCTGTTTTTTCCAATTCAATATTCACAGCACCGCAAATCTGACTGCATTTTTACTTCTTTTTTGTCCGCTGGATCCCTTCCATAATTTCTTGCTGGGAGAAGCAATTTCTTTCCTTGTATTTACTGGGAGAGAAAACTCTCCAAAATATAAACCGCAAGAGACTGAGCTGCAAGAGGGAGGAAAACTGTGGGCCAAACCATCAGGTAAATGTACTGTGAGAGAACCCGGCTAATGACAATGAACTCTTCTACTTCAGTCATCACCTCGCCGACAGGTCCCCTCCAGAAACACATCCAATTTAGATCACCAAGCAGCCTGCAGAAGCTCTGTTTCTTCTTTCCAGGAGTGGATCTGTGCCTGTGTTTCATCGCTGTTCTTATGAAACAGGGAAGACCTGTCTGGCAGGGTCCAAGAGACTGATGTTTTGCTGAAATTGCTGGTGATGTCCCTGATCAGAGGAAAAGGGAGAGGTCTGAGACCTCTGCGTAAGATCTGTGTAGCGCTTGGGCAGAAAAAAAAAAGAAGGAAAATCTAGCAGGGCATCATTTCTGAGTTCATGCTACACAACAGCGTATTTAAACTTCAGATAGCACCACTTCAATGAAGTTCAACATGGTAAAGTTTCATCCTATCAATCAAATAACAGAAGACCGATTAGCAGAAGTCTTCCTGTGCAGACTTAGCAAAGCATCTCGGGTGCAGATACAGAAAAGCCAGGCAATGGGACAGTCCTGGTCTGTGTCAGTGGGATTTTCCTGGTCTCACTCCAGCTATATCAGTACCAATAAAATACCCCTGAGCTGGGAGATGATGAAAAGGACAAAACATGCTGCATTTTTTCTCCAGTGGGCTTCTTTGAACTGTAATAAGATCATTCTAGGTCTATTTTTTTAAGATTTGCAGCCCAGAATTTCCACGGGCTTTGCACCTGCCCTTGGGGAACGATGTGGTCCCTCAACGGGGCAATGAGAAGGAAGGGAAGTTCCGAGTTTGAAGCTGTTTGAGGGGACGCGTTGCAAGGGAGAAGGAAAACTTCGGCTCAGTCCCTGGGAATTCTTCTACAGCCAAGAAATCTGCATTGTTGGAAAGAGTCTCCCAGAGGAAGTGATTGAAATATCATCGTGTGAATCATATCTGTAACAAGGTTGGGCTGTAGGAAACAAACCTTTGCTGAACCCTGTGAATAGATTAAATGACCTAAAAAGACTTTTTTTTTTTTTTTCCCATGCGGGTATGGCCTTTAACAGCTCATGTTAAGTGAAGGCTGCTGGTTTTGGAGGTCCAGCAGGGCTGGGTTGTCCCACGACATTACCTGTCACCAACTGTGTTCCACGAGGTGCCCAAGTACAGCTGTAGGATGGCCTTTCTGCTATTTAAAGAGGGCTGAGCCACCTCAAATAATGACCCTTGCGGTGGTAAAAATCTGCATGTGGTGTGTTCTGGTGGCGTGGCTGATGTGTGGTGTTTGCTGACGCTCAGAGCGGCCCTGCTTAGAGACTGGCACCATTGGGGTAGTGATGGAGACACAGGGACAGGAGACACAGGGGACGGTGAGAGTGACAGATAGTTTTGGGGTCCGGATCTGGGGATAGTGGCTGGTACAAGGATGGGAAAGAATGTTTGGAGGGAGGTGTATGGTCTGGGGAGGTGAGTGTTATGCTGGGGTGAGGAGGCTGGATTGAGCCCCGATGCAACGTCTCTGGGAGGAACAGTATCCATGAACTCATTTAGGATCTGGACCCCAAGTTTCGGTTAGGGCTGAGCAGAGGTTAATTCCAGACATACTTTCCATGATGCACCTTGCTTTGTACTGTTACTTCTACCTGTTGCCCCTATCAAAACTGTCGTTTCAGGGACTATGTATACAGACAGCAAAAAGACAGTCTGCTCCAAGGAGCTTAAAATCTGCATGCACCTTCCATGAAGTTACTGAGGCAGTGGACACATAAGTGAAGAAGTTATCAAATATACTACAAACCTTCTTATCCTTCTTAACGGGCAGACAGAAGACTGCAAAACCCACCTAAACTGCTGCTTATTAGGTAGCTTTAACAAATATCTATTTTTTCAGTAGTTGCTTTGTCCTGCCAGACCTTCTTACTGCCTTCTTCAACTCAGTCCTGAAGTACATTAACAGCTCATCCAATTGCCTATATTTAACACTCCAAATCTGGCACAGATTTATACCAGTGCTGGTAACAATGGCATTGAACACCTGTCAGTGACTGCATTTGCCCAGGGATTCACTTTGTTCCACACTGTGTGTTTAATAATTCCCGTGAACAATGGGACAAATAAACATATTTTTTGCTTAGCTCTTACTCAAGCCAACACCACTGTCCAAAATGTACATGAGAGGCCTGCAGAGGCTGGTGGTCGTTTCCTAGACTTGTCGCTTCTTTCCCTCAAAAACGATGTTGTCAGCAGCTCTGTGCTCAGAAAGGGCATTTACCACTTGTATGTAAGGAAGGAAGAAGGAAGAATGAGCAGGAAAGGGGCAGTGTCGTGCAGGGCTCTGAAGGCAAGGATGATAAATTTGAACTTGAAGCAGTGGATGACAGAGAGGTCTTCTAAGAAAGGCCGAGGCGGTCTGAACAAAAAGGATGGGAGACACTGTGATGGAGGCACTGACCCCTCCTTAACCAAACCAGCAGCAGCTTGGTACAGGCTCCAAGGGAGGTAAAGGTCTGAGCCGCAGCTGGGTAAAGAACTCCTCTTGGAAACCCACAAAAGAGCAGAGCCACACGGTGAACACCGATGAGTTGTGGGTACAAGAAGTCTCGTGCATCTCTGTCCCATTGCGTGCAATTTGACTACGAGCCAACCACTTTATCCCATAATTATGACAGCCTAAGTGAGCCTCCTTTGAGCTCTCCCTGCTAGGTGGTGCGGCTGCATGGCGGTGAACTCCCCTTGAGCTGGGACACCTCTCAAGGGTGCTCCTCGAAGCAACGAGACCTTTTACCAGTGACAGATCGCTGGATGAGCCCAATTTGAATTCTCCCTGGATGGCAAGTAAACTTACATGCCAGGCAACTCTCCCCTTTAGCAGGGACGCCTCTTGATGTTAAAAGATATTGGTTGTTTAGCTTAAATAAGTTTCAATAGAATGAATCACTTAGAGTTACAATGCTATGTGGTTTAGTATGCTGTTTGCTTAGCTTTACTTACTTAGCATGAGTAGCTAGATTTGCCGAAGCCCTAGGCTGGAAGCTGTAAATTTCTACTTAGATTTACTGNTTACTCAAGCCAACACCACTGTCCAAAATGTACATGAGAGGCCTGCAGAGGCTGGTGGTCGTTTCCTAGACTTGTCGCTTCTTTCCCTCAAAAACGATGTTGTCAGCAGCTCTGTGCTCAGAAAGGGCATTTACCACTTGTATGTAAGGAAGGAAGAAGGAAGAATGAGCAGGAAAGGGGCAGTGTCGTGCAGGGCTCTGAAGGCAAGGATGATAAATTTGAACTTGAAGCAGTGGATGACAGAGAGGTCTTCTAAGAAAGGCCGAGGCGGTCTGAACAAAAAGGATGGGAGACACTGTGATGGAGGCACTGACCCCTCCTTAACCAAACCAGCAGCAGCTTGGTACAGGCTCCAAGGGAGGTAAAGGTCTGAGCCGCAGCTGGGTAAAGAACTCCTCTTGGAAACCCACAAAAGAGCAGAGCCACACGGTGAACACCGATGAGTTGTGGGTACAAGAAGTCTCGTGCATCTCTGTCCCATTGCGTGCAATTTGACTACGAGCCAACCACTTTATCCCATAATTATGACAGCCTAAGTGAGCCTCCTTTGAGCTCTCCCTGCTAGGTGGTGCGGCTGCATGGCGGTGAACTCCCCTTGAGCTGGGACACCTCTCAAGGGTGCTCCTCGAAGCAACGAGACCTTTTACCAGTGACAGATCGCTGGATGAGCCCAATTTGAATTCTCCCTGGATGGCAAGTAAACTTACATGCCAGGCAACTCTCCCCTTTAGCAGGGACGCCTCTTGATGTTAAAAGATATTGGTTGTTTAGCTTAAATAAGTTTCAATAGAATGAATCACTTAGAGTTACAATGCTATGTGGTTTAGTATGCTGTTTGCTTAGCTTTACTTACTTAGCATGAGTAGCTAGATTTGCCGAAGCCCTAGGCTGGAAGCTGTAAATTTCTACTTAGATTTACTGAACGTGTACCTGCTTAGTCACAACAGACCCTCTGGAGCCAGCATAAATCAGAAGATACGGAGGCTTCAAAGTTACAGCCATCGACAGCAGCTGCACCTAGGCAAGATAACNTTAACCAAACCAGCAGCAGCTTGGTACAGGCTCCAAGGGAGGTAAAGGTCTGAGCCGCAGCTGGGTAAAGAACTCCTCTTGGAAACCCACAAAAGAGCAGAGCCACACGGTGAACACCGATGAGTTGTGGGTACAAGAAGTCTCGTGCATCTCTGTCCCATTGCGTGCAATTTGACTACGAGCCAACCACTTTATCCCATAATTATGACAGCCTAAGTGAGCCTCCTTTGAGCTCTCCCTGCTAGGTGGTGCGGCTGCATGGCGGTGAACTCCCCTTGAGCTGGGACACCTCTCAAGGGTGCTCCTCGAAGCAACGAGACCTTTTACCAGTGACAGATCGCTGGATGAGCCCAATTTGAATTCTCCCTGGATGGCAAGTAAACTTACATGCCAGGCAACTCTCCCCTTTAGCAGGGACGCCTCTTGATGTTAAAAGATATTGGTTGTTTAGCTTAAATAAGTTTCAATAGAATGAATCACTTAGAGTTACAATGCTATGTGGTTTAGTATGCTGTTTGCTTAGCTTTACTTACTTAGCATGAGTAGCTAGATTTGCCGAAGCCCTAGGCTGGAAGCTGTAAATTTCTACTTAGATTTACTGAACGTGTACCTGCTTAGTCACAACAGACCCTCTGGAGCCAGCATAAATCAGAAGATACGGAGGCTTCAAAGTTACAGCCATCGACAGCAGCTGCACCTAGGCAAGATAACAGCCTGTCTGAAGGCAGCGAAGGAATCCAGCGAGGAACAAGAAGACCCTAGACCCAAATATTACTACTGGACTAACCATTGTGTGAGGGACAGGTGAATAGTCTGTTAGGGTATAATTGCGCAGAGATTTCTTTGTTCGGGTCAGCCCGCCTCCCCTTTCAGGTCAGCCCCTCTCCAGAGACGCAAGCTGACCATGCTGCTGTACCACTCTATTAAATTATTTTCATCCAATCTGATGCCTAAGAGTCTGCTTTGGGAAACCTGGAGTTCGAACTTCAGAGAGAACTAACACCGGACACCCAGTTGGAAGGTAGATAAAGTGGGAATAAGCATGATGAAACTTTGAAATCTTAGCTAAGTGATACAGAGAATCAGGCATGCACATATAATCCTTTAGCTATAAACACATACAATTCCTTATCCGTAAGCTGCTGACCAAGTCTGGAACTAGGAGTGGATCGAGCCGCACCTAGACTCCGCTCTGAGAAGGAGTTTAGAAAACAAGGAGGACTATTCTGAACCTTGTGATTCAATGGGAGGGTCTCCTTCACCTTTTTGCACCTCCAGTCCCTGTGTAAATCATTCTAAATCTATTCTAACACGATTTTCCCTCTGTGTGTTTCCTCCATCTAGTAGGTAATAGAGTGAACCTTGACATCAAACTCTGTTAAGTCACAATTTTATCTGAAACACTCTCCTGCGGCAGACGTGTGTAGTGCGTGGCCGAGGTTGGAACAACGAGGCATTACAGGAGCCAGTGTAGGAAATGGGAGCTGTTCGTGGTTGAGTGGAGGGAATGTAACATGTGGCAGCTGTGTCCTGGAATAAGATGTAAAGATGGGGGTGGGGAGGATTGGTGGAGGTTGGCAGTGCTGTCTTTGGATGGGGAAGGGGCTTGGGAGGGAAGGCAGGCTGTGTTTGACAGGAAGAAGTTGTCTTCTCCTGGTGTCATCTGGAGAGCTGTTGAGAGCTGAAGGGTCTCTATGACCCTCTGGACAGTGTAGGCCTTCACATATTGTGATTAAGGGACACGTAGCAATTTAATCCTCTGCCTAATGGTTTTCCAGACATCAGTCAGTGCTTAATATTGCCCGCTCTTTCCACAGAAATGACCCCTGCCTTGTGAGGTTGAGTAGCTGTATTCCTGCAGTCACAGCTAGTGTCTTGCTAGAAATTTGTGGATGGGCAGGAGTGGGTGTCTCAGCAGCGGGCAACCAAGAAGGATGGGTGGTCTGTTTAGAAAGAAAATTTAGGGCCTTCAAGCCTTGGATACTTGAGGAAACTCACCAACCTGAGTGGTGTTGTAGCACCTTTCTACCTGTCAGATCTGGAAGGGGTTCCACCACAAAAGCTTGGAGAAGCTTTGCTGTTGACCTTGTGGGACCGTGAGCTTGACAGTGGTCAAGGAGACAAATTCACCTTCGCTCAGATCAACTGAACTCTGGGTTTACAAAAAAAAAAAAAAAAAAGAAAAAAAATTTGGCAGGCTATGTCTGTCCAAAGTCTGAATGAATAGAAACTCCAAAGGAAGCACCTGCTGCTAAAGGAAATCCAGGACAAGTTTTATTATCCTTTTTCACAGGTCTATTCAGGACTACATTAGGGGTTTCCTCTTTCCTTTTCTGGTACTTCACACTCATTCACAACAAAAAACATATTGTCCTTATGAATTATATTCCAGAGAATATAGCTGGAGCTTATAAAGGTCCTGGCCAAATAACTTTATTTTTAACCTTACTCCCTTGCGGATTAATTTCTCAAATGAAAGCTTTGCAATTGTTTGGGGTTATTTTTCTCTCTTTCTCTTGGACTTGGCACAAGGGCAAATCCTGCCCGTGTCGTGTTAACAAAAAGTGCCTCTCAAGGAACGAGGACCAAAGGAGGTAGGTGAGTGAGGCTCTCAATAGAGCTCAGCTACAGGGATCAAATGGAAAATAATAACGCAATTCCTCCTAAACCAGCAAAGTGTTAGAAGGCCTCCTATTAATGCTACATTGACTGCTCTGGTGCATGCAGAAGTCAATGGCAGTTTTTCCATTGCTAATGTGCTGTAGCTGCACAGCACAGGGAGAGAGAAAATCCCACTTAGCTGCTAAAGGCGGCGTAAGGAGCTCCTTTTGGGTTTGATTTCGAGACCATTTGAGCCAGTGATGAGGTACCCAGGAGGCACTGAAGAGTTTGCTTATCAAACACAGCTGGCTAGCTTAACATCTTCCAGGTACAAAGTACATAAAAGCTAAAGGGCTTGCAAACAACCCAAGTGTAACGCATGAGCCACTTGTGAACCAATATGTTTGCTTTAGTGGGTCGTTTTGCACCTGTGCAAAAGGGATGTGACCTGATCCCCGAGTAGCCTGGGAAGGTTTTGCACCCTTCTGCACTTGGGTGGGTGCCTAAAAGGCATCATTGGGCCCTCTGTGTTAGCAAATATACTGTACTCTGTGAGTGCAAGGAGCTGGCTGTGCGTGCATACAAAGCCTTTTCTCATTCTCCTTCTTTGGTTTTAAATGTCCTTGTCCAACCTCCCGGCTTCCACACCATCAGGAGGTCACAGCCCTGAGCGTGGCTTGTCATTGCTGCCACCTTCCCCTGCCCCTCTGGGTACTGGCTTGCTTTCTCACAGGTTGTATTTTGGTTGGGAGCCCTTTTTAAGAGAGAATATGGCCCATTCTGCTTTTGAGCAGTAACCAGCACAAGCATTTCTTCTACAGCCTGAGGCTCCTTGTTACTACTGCAGCGGAAATAGTAAATTATAGCAATTAACGGTGGCATAAATCAGAAACCATGACTAGACAAGGTCACTGAGGACTCAAGGGCCGCATCATACCAGTAAATTACCCCAGACAGGAATTCCTTCATCTGCACTGCTAAATTGTTTGAGTGTTTCTTGACATAGTTTTGGCCCAGGCCACTGACACGGACCCCAGGAATGGCTCAGGCTTTAGCATGGGGCAATGATAGGCTGGGCATTTTGTGTGGGACCCTTTTCTGAATGGTTAGAGTGCAGCCACCATAGGGGCATGGCCAGGCAGCAAATCTGTGCACTGATTAGTAGAGATACAGGCCGTTTTTAATGAGCGTGCGCTCAGTTTTAATGGGTGCGTTAGCATGGAGATGACATTTCTATACAGGGAGAACATGCGGTGGTTCCCGGATTACTACTGCAGTTTTCACTGCTTCTGGTGCTCTTCACATTTCTTCCCTCGCAAGGTGTTAGCTAAGGGTATTTTAAGGTGTTGCCCCAGGGTCAAGCTGTTGGTCCTTGTGATTTCCAAGTGGTGTCAGACACCGTGTCACTGAGCTGAGGTACGACACTGTTCCTGCCCTTGCAGACAGCAGTCTCGGCTGGTTGCAAGGTGCAACAGCCCTGAAAGTCCTCGTTGCAGGAGGTTGGCGCAGCAGAACTTCTCCGTCCAGATGGGATTGATTTTTGTCTTTCTCTCTTTGGCTTTTAGGATGGTTCTTTCTTGATCTTTTTAGATGGTAAGAATACCTCCAGATGTCATCTAATACTTTGCAACTTTGGAACTGAACATAGTTGAATATACAGCTCATTTTCTACATTGACAAGTTGTATGACTCCTACCATAAGGTAGCTACACTCTTTTATGAATTAATACTAAATGTAAGAAATAAAGCCAATGTCTAACTTGCATCTTGACTGGCCAGACTGGAGATGAAGTTGAAATCTTTGTTTCTTCTGACCTGATAGCTTGCATTAATATTTCAGTTTGTGGGCAGCCTGAACTTGTACAGTCAATGAATCTCACTTCTCCTTGCAGCCCAGGGGGTCAGGGTCCTTCGTGCCTGGCTCCTTAACTGTCTTGTCTTCTTGCCACAAAACACTGCCAGAAAGGACCTCCATACTTAAGACATTTAAGTTTTCTCAGTATCTGAACTGGTTGCCTAGGAACATCAGTGATGATGCAAGATGTGTTTGACAACCACCTATCCTTGTTTCATGGGTGGGATGATGCAGACAAGAATTAGGGCCATATGTGCAAGGGGCAAAGCAAGTAGCTACCAGTTGAGCTAGAAACTGAGCTCATAGTCAGATATGTCAGAATGGGGAGAGTATAACCTAGGAGAGTTGTGACTAGGAAGAATTATGGTCCAAGAGGAAAGATACTCCAATAAACAGTTTTTCAGTCCAGGCTGACTCCATTTCCTGCCCTGGATGCATCAGCGAGAAGCAATAGTCATCAGTCTCTCCCCACCTAGTCCTTGAGGCACTCAAAATTTCTCCAAGACCATTCCTCTGGTGCTTGGTTTCTGTATCTGGGTATGTACAGAGTCATCAGCATCCTGGCCAGCCTTGCCAGTGAGGCAATCCCTAGCTATCCCACCCAGTGCAGGGCCTGAAATAGTGGTCTCAAAACACATCCTGAAAAAAACCCCTCTTTGCAAAGCATGGTTATTCTCATTCTCATACTTCTGCACATCCTCCTGCTCTACAACTGTTTGATGGTTTGAGCTCTTGGTCAGGAAGAGGGAATAGCCAGTAAGGGATTAAATTTGTAGCAGGAAATTGTGTATCATCTTGCACTTTACTCCTTCATCTGCTCATCTCAGGATTATCATATAGGGCACCCAGTTCAGCTCCCAACATGTAGATGCCTAGTGCCATTTGTGATGTCTGCTAGACTTGTGGAGATGGGTTGGACATCCTCAAGGATGTCATATGGCACCAGGAAGTTATTTGAAGGTAACCGAATCCTGTCTTTCATCTCCACTGGTTGTCATGAGAGTTTAGATGAAATCACACATAGACAGCTGCTTGCAGACACCTCAATTGGTATGACTTCAGCTGCCTAAAGACAGGTCCTGACAGCTGTCAGAAGTGTTTCAGGGATCTGCACAGGACAGATGTGGCACAGAGCTTAGAATGGAGGTACATCTCTCTGGATCAGCAGTGGTGGGCCATCCAATTTAGACCTCAGACCCAAATGACACTAAACAACTGTGTTAAGGTAACTGAGTCTTTCCCCTAATCTGGAGCTGAATCCCACCCAAACACATAGTTTTCCCCCATCGCACCATCCTATTAACCAAAATAATAGTAATGTCTAAAGGTAATGGTATGGAGCAGCTGCGCAACTTTCTTTCACAGTTTCTCTGATTCTTGTCCACTCTTACATCCTTTATGTACTAATACAGCAGGACTTCAGGCGTGGGGAAAATAAAAGATGGGAGACCTTCAGTTTACAACCAGTAAATAATGTTATTCCCCATCAGTATAATAGTATTCCTAAAATAGAAAAGGCAGAGAATAAAACAGCTGACATGACAAGCACAGAGCTTTGCACACCTCTGTCCAAGCGAGATTGAAAGCCACATGTTTCTCCATCTTATTCTGACCACAGTCCCAACAGCCTTCCTGTAACAAGGCTTTGTTGTCCGTTCAGGTAAATCATCACGATATGAGCACCAGGGAAAGGTGCCCTGGTATAAGAGCTCAGCTCTACAGACTGTGGCCTCGTGGTGAAACGCCAGGGGTGCTTCAATGCCCCATGGCACACAGGTTACCTGCTGAACAAATGCCTCCTTCAACTTTACTTTCGAATAAAACTATGGTCCTTGCTTCCCTTAGGAGACAGGGCACAGGCACCTCAGCTCGTGGGAGTTGTAGGTTGTGCATCGCCATGGCATAGGCATTCCTCAGCTGTCCAGGGGCACTAGGACAAGCTTCTGCACTGATGTTGCTGATGGCCTTGCTCCAGGCTGCTGACCTTGTGTAGCTCAGCCACCATAAAGTCCACCATTAGATATGTTGTTGTTCTGCCAAAACATGGCAGAAAGAACTCAAATACCTTCAAAAGCAATAAATGTTATATTAAATAATAAATTCTACCTCTGGTATAAGAAAAGCTACCTCTGGTCTTATGTTCCATGTGGGAGGCAATCTTTCTGTACCTGGTTTGCATAGGACAGTGTCCACCCTCCTTCACATCTCCTCCTAGGGCTTGAATTGTGCTACTGGGACTGGGATGCCAATTTCAAAGGAAGCTTCAAAGGAAGCTTCTTCGTGAGTGAGCAGCGGAGGCAAGGGCTAGAAGGCCTGAGCTGTTACTCCAGGGAGTGCTTCAAAATTTTCCATGCTACAGACCATATTCTCCTCTTCACAAAGGATTCTGCCAGCCAGGCAGAGATAGTCATTTCTTTGAGAGGTGAAATATGAAGATTAGGCTGTCTCCCCCCTGTCTTCACTGCCTGGGAGATACCCAAAAGGCCGTTAGGACACAGCAGTTGAGTCTTTACTACTTTCGTATAGGATGGAGAAAAGGAAGTGCAGCCCATGGGGGAAAGCTGGGAGATGCCCCACTGAAGAGCACTGGGGTTTGTGGAGGGGCTGGAAAATGGCCGAAGCCCTTATAAAACAGAGGAGCTGAGTGGCAATGAAGGAAATTCCTCTCTTTTATTTTGCAGTCACTTTTCGGATGAGAGACAAGCCTGCACCCAGCACTTATTTGGTGGGAGGGTGGGGTGGTTGTGAAGAATAATTAATATTATCTGATATTTCTCCTGCAGCCTTAGCAGAGAGGCTCAGAGTTCCACTGTGGTGGGTGTTGTGTGGAGTCAGAGAGGAAAAGAGGCAGCTCCAGCATCCATTACCAAGGTCAAGGAAGGGGGAAGAAGTTCCCACTATTTTCTGTTTTGCTTCTGGAATTTAATTCAGATCCAGGAGGTGAATTTGGGGACAAGCTAGATGAGTTCAGCAGCTGTGGCATTGAAATGCAGGGATCATAAATGGCAGGAGGAAGGGAAACCCAGTAAACAGTTTTCAGATCTCAACCGAGTGCTGCCTCTGAACTACAAAGACCTGCGAGAAAGTGGTATCAAACACCCAGCTCCTACTTTGACCCCTGCCTGAGAGGAAGTGAATCAATGTTGGGAAAATATGGAAAGCAGGATGAGATTATCTACTGTATAAAAGAAGCTGGAAGAGATGGATTGGGATATTTGTGTATCGAGGCTCTTTCCACGTCCTATTCCTTTATGGGGGGGTGCTATTGTACCTATTGTGGCAGATTTTTATCAGCCCTGTTTATCACATTGGGTGCGGGGAATGTCAGATTACTGAATGTCAGGTTGTTGACTGTTTTCATAACAGGAAGCTGCCTGCTGTCTTGCTGTGTTGAGGAACTCCCGTATGCACAATATTTTCCAAAACAACAAAAAAACCCGCTAACCACTCCGCTGTGGTTGGATGACTGCACGGAGTCAAGTTTCTATTGTTCCTTGTAAGGCAAAATCCTGTATAGATAAATACACTTGATACACATATGCCTGTTATTTCTTTTGTGTAAAGATACAGGAAATATGGCTGTTGTTTTGTCAAGATGAAATATTTCCCAACGCCAAAACTAAATCTCGACACTTTCGTCAGTGCTTGGGAGCCTGGAGAGCTGCCATGTTTGGGTGCAGGTGGGACGTGGGGGAGAGCGGTACAAGAGTTGGTCAGTCATTACAACACCGAGCATCATGGGACCCAACTTTTAAGTGCCTTCATCCCTGTGAGATGAAGTTAGGCATCCGGCTTCCCCCGAGCGCTGCAGGGAGAGGATGGCTAATTCAGATTTCTCACTAGAAAACTGTGTCTTCCTCTCCTCATTTGGAAAACAAGTGAGCCAAATACCTCCTGACTACCCCGAACATCGAGATCACTATGACCGAGTCTGAGATCTGTAAGTAACCCATGTAAGCTGCCTGAGAATGCAATCCAGGGGACACCCTTCGCAGGGTGGACACATCTCGGTTGGCTAGTTTGAGCACAAAGTCATTGCAATTTGGGTGAGAGGAGGTCCTAAGCACCGTTATTCAAAGTCCTGAACTGCCTGCTAGCTGTAGGCACCTAAACCACTTGTTGGAGCAGTGAACTAATAAAGATCCTTTACGTGCTCTCCAAGTAATAGTCACGCTGAATGGTCCAAAAAGTGTGTAAGCGTTGCGTGAGAAGCGAAGTACCTTTGATCACAGCCTGACTCACTCTAAGGTAAGCTGTACCTTAATTCAATTAAGAGACTTTGGTCTAAAGCACCCCTAGGAAAAGGAATTTGAACCTGAGTCTTCCTGAGTCTTCCCAAATCCCTCTGGCTACTTTAATTGATGGACAAAAGTGAGGATAAAGTTTTTCTAGAAGAGGGAACTAGCTCAGGTGTCATCTACATGGGATCTCTGATCCCCAAGGGTTTTATTTTCAGACACCAGATAGCAGGGCCAGTGCACTTTCAGAAATTGGTCAGAGCACAGCCTGACTGGAGACTCCAGGTCTTCAGAATTTGGTCCACAAGATGTGGACATCTTCCCATGAGAACCCACAAGGCTGTCTATCACAGACACATATTCTCTCAGATTGCTGCCTGGGCTGTAGGATCATGACACAGGTGGAGAGCAAGAAATACTGAATTAGCAAAGGGATTTCTTAAAATGCAGGGTTCTTTCTGTGTATATGTATATCCCTTGTGGTCAGCACGCTCATGTTTCAGCCTGGATAAAATCCCCCTCTGCTCCACAGTATAAGCAGAATTATTAACTCAGGTAATTCTGAGCCTTTGCACGAAGCACAATACACCTTTTAAAGAGCGTCTTTCCTCTCTCCAGTGATCAGGTAACCTCACGAGGCTGCCAGCCTAGTGCAGGAGTTGTTGGCAGAAAAAGCGGGCAAGTCACCATGACTTGTTTCTAATTCAGAGGTCTGTGAGCAACCAACTGGTCATTCCCCAACAGGGCATCAGCCCACGGTGCTGGTTCCCTCTCATCATTCTTCTGCAAGAAGAAGGAAAAATGATACATTCTGCAGCAGAACAAAAAGTTGCAATTCTTGAAGGAGGAAATTGTCAAATCTGTACTAGGAAAGAATAGATTTGGTTTGATCTTGAGAATTTTTTGAAGTGACAAAGACTCAGCCTGAGAGGTCAGCTCTGCTTCCTGAAGTTTAGCTGTGCCATCCAGGGTTGGGGGGGGTCCCATCCCTGGATGGTCCTGGGAGACAAAGCTGGGCCAGACTCGTTAGAGCTTCAGAAACTCTGTGAGACATCAGGCCAATGGTGGTGGGGAGTTCACACCTTCCACTTTCCTCCTCCTGAGGAGCTCAGAGCTGACGTCTGCATCCGTGTTGCTGGGGTGCAAATGCTGGGAGTCAACCGGCCATGCTGTTAAACTGGCAGAGGAACAGCAAATGTCAGAATGAAGCAGGGGAAAAACGTCTTTGAAAAGAAGTTTTAAGAAGAAGATGGACTCAATTGTGGCAATCAGAATTCAAACAAAATTGAGTTTTGTTCTGGGATAGGGCATGGCCTAGAAGGTACTTCCATCCAATATGTTTATGATTTTATGCTCATGTAAGGACAGAGCTGTTAAGACCCATCGACATCGGGTCTGGCCTTGAATTATAGCATTAGAGAAATATGATATATTTATCATACAGTCAGCAGAGGGCGTCCAATGCACGCATGCCTCAGGCTCAGTACAGAGCTGGAACAGCAAATCTGCGAACGGCCAACTATTCCTCCGAGTGCGGCTGATGCTTCCCCGTCAATTGTGCGGCTGCCCCGGGTTTCCTTCCCCGCTCGCTGTGTGCGGTGCCATACGGTAGATGCAGACCTAATTGTTCGCCCTTCGGCCCCTGCAGACAGGATACAAGTCCAGTGCCAGGTGTTGAATTATTTTCCTGCGTGGTGGTATAGTGCATGGGAATTGTTGATAACACTAACAATGCAGCAAAGGAAAAGTGGGAGAGGAGGAGGACAATTAAGCAGCCTTTGAAAGCCCTGGGGACATGTAAAATACCCTCCCTCTATTCATGTGTCACCAAGTCCAAGTTCTTAAGTATAGAAATGTGAGTGTCATTACTAAATGAATCCCTCTTACAGCCTGAAACTTTTCAGTGAGACCTGGTCTGTATTGCGGTACCATGCACCCCATGGGCTTAGTGGGGTTAGATTTGATTTATCCCAGGAGGATGTCAAGATGGATCATCTTCCCAGGGAATAGCTACATATCCTTGATATGTTTTGGTAGCGCTGGGGACTGAGTTAGGGTTGGGGTCTCAGCCTGCTGGCCCGAAGGGCTCTCAGTGAAAGGCAGGGGGGTAAGGTGACTGCAACAAAGACGTGGGAAGCTTGGGGTAGGAGAAGTTCTGTGGGAAAAGCAGACCTAGGATGTGGAAGATCTGGAGTCAGACCTTGGCTCCAGACTCACTTTATGATCTTGAGAAAGTCACTAGGCCCCTTTCACTCCTGAATGACTTCAGAAATAGTGAGATTTTTGGGGCTGAAATTGTGGTAGGTCAAAACAGTGGGATTTTAGGTTTAAAACAATGATATCGTACCATAAAGCGTCATATCGCACCCAGCCACACATGCAAGCTACTTGTCACCACCCTAGATGTTGTTACATGGCACCATCCTGCAGGTCTTTCAACAGAGCATTAAAGGTTGATTTAAAGAAGAATAAGGACTTTTCTCCTGGGCTCCTGAGCAGTCCAGAGCTCAGGGTGAGCTTTTAGCCACGTTTTCAGGCCTGCATATGGCTCTTGCAGAGCTGGCTGTGCCGCCAATCCTCCTCACAGCATCGAGTTCCTGCATTGTCCAAGAAGCCATCGTGTCTCAGCAAGCAGAGGCCCCTCGAACTCTCTGCCATGATGACACTTTCCTGTCATCCAGCACACAAACCCCAGCACAAATCACCAGCACTTCTGATTAGGAACTGTTTTGTCAGCATTTGGCACCAGACCAGCAAGAGTGACACCAATTATTTGCGCCAGCTCCCCTCTGAAAGCAGGAGATATATGAAATCTCACCCCAAGACAATCCATCACGGCTTGCAATGGGATTTGGGACCTATCACCCTGATGCGGTATTGACTGAGCATGGCTTCTTTCAGGACAGAAAGGTTATGGAGAGCATTATATCATACCCAGCAAGGCATCACAAATTGAAACTGAAAAATGAGCCTTGGAGTCTCTCGACTTGGGTAAAAGGTCCAATGAGAGCAACTGAAGTGAATTCAGGCAGCTCCTCCTGGTTTATGTTTATTTGAGGGGTTTTAGTAACCAATACATGATTAAACGGCAAATGTTTGTTTTAAAGCAAGGTTGGACCAGGTCTTATTTGTCTGTTTGTTTTAACATCAGTTTTGGTTAATGTTAAAGTCTTTCCATGAGGGCACATGGTGAGCTCTTGTTTTGCTCAAGGACCATTGGATTTTCCAAAGAGTCTTTTTTGTTTTTTTTTAAAGTATTTTTCTGGCTGAAAGCAGCTGGGGTTTTGTGCTGATATGAAGCTTTGCTTGCAGGAGGGATAAGAAATGGTGGGTGCTCAATTTGGAAGACAGGAATTCTGCCTGGGGTTGTTTTGGGAAAGTCACATTGTGTCCATGATTCCTTAGTGCCACCTTGCAGTCAAATGAAAAGAATATTAAATAACTTGAGTTGTTGTTGAAAGATCCTTATAGCAGCTAGGGGTTGAACACAAAGTTACAGCAAACGTTCAACAAGACCGTGAGCTCTAGCTTGGTTGCATCTGGTTTTACTGGGGAGTGTCTTGTACACTGTTCGCTTCTTATATGTTCTTCTGAAAAATTTCTAAACATTGCACAGACATGGTAAGGGCTAGAAGGACCTCTGGTAAGACCCTGTAATAAATGATCCCTCATCCTGTTGTCATTACTATTTGGTAAAATATGTCCATTCCTGTTTCGCAGTGATTGTTGCTTTCTATTTTTCCCCAAGATGAAGTTTGCTATGTGCATCATTAATACATGATTTCATGTACTGATCTTTCCCTTTTTGTGTCACTGTGTCCCTTTGGCTCTGCTCATTCCACAGCTCATATCAGGTCTGTCCTGGGCCTTATTCCTCGCATTTTCATTCCTGCAGCTTCACTTTTCTGCTAAAGGATCACCTGGATGAGTGCAGGACATCTGCTGCGGGCCATCCCTTTTGCTTGTTCTTCAAAGCCTCGTGCTGGGATAGTCTAGAGCGAAGACTTGAGATCTCATCCACAGGTGCAGGAATGATTGGCATAACCTGTGACTGGGGAAGTGAATCTAGAAACTAAGATGAGAGCGCAAAGGTCTTCTACCTCCGTTAGAAACGACATAATCACCATGAAGCAATCCCCAGGTAACTCACCTCCTAACCTCACCAGAATCCGTCTTCCAGACCACTCAAACCCAAAGCAACCAGAATTAAGAAGCCTGGGTACTGCCAGGCAGAAACATGCCCCTTGTAACTGCACTAGGCATTGACTAAATGCCTACATCCGCGCTCACGCCTTAAAACTATTGACAAAAAAAAGCACACAGCAAAGCATTGAAGAGGGGAAGAATCAGACCAGAAGCTGTGCTTACAGAGCAGGTTAAAAGTGCATTTTCCCACTATTCAGAATATTTACTCTGTTTGTTTTATTTTTGTCCTTCGTGAAACCACTAGGAATAGGTGCTCTGCTCATGGAGGAGAACAGTAATATAGTAATACAACCTCAAAGGTCTCCAGCCTGCAAATTTTGAGCCTTCTCCTGACCAAAGGGCAAATTCAGCCTGTTGCGGAGGTTATGGGATTTCTCAGTGTTTGCAGAGAACCACGGAGTGCTTCCTGTGTCCCAGCTTGCAAGGGAGCCAGAAAACCTGCGTTTCTCAATCAGACGGCTTCAAAAATCACCCCAGGTCCTGGTGCCAGTCAGAGCTGGAGTGATCCAGACACAATCCATCACAAAGCTTTGGGAGAAGCACTTCACACGTTCTCTGCATTGACCTTCCTCAAGAGCAGCTCTCTCTTGGGTGTGCCAGTGCTGAGTTGCCCTTCTCTGACAATTCACTCATCAGCTTTCCTCTCTTTCCTTGTCTTTTTGGGCTGACTCACTCCCAGGTTTGCCACGGCCAGTACAATCCCTTTGGCTTTCTCAAGAGAAGATTCGTGTGGTCTCCCGTGTGAGCACAGAGTCTTTCTATCGGACAAGAGGAGTCCGGGGGTCAAGAGGGCTTTAGGCATCTCAGAGGCCACGATTGCCCATCTGGGTAGACTCTTGGACACAGCCAAGAACAGATCCCAGCGAGAGAAGGGAAGAGGGATTCCCAAGGGAAAATATTAGGACGCATTGAGGACACCAATAACAGAGGGGGATCTGCAGTTTTGCCCTTTCATGGCCAACAAGGATGTTGGCTGAGTCTGACACGTAGCTCCTCCTGCCTTTCCCCAGCCCCAAATGAAAAATCCACGTTCAAATCACAGGCAATTTTCCCCAAATGCAGAAGATCCACCTACAGCACAGATTCCCACTCAGCAACCAGCTAAACATCGCTTTATCAGCTAACTTCATGGAGGGACGCCGAAGTCAGGGCTCTAGCAGGATTTCTAGTCCAATTGGGTTTTCCTGGATTATTCATTATTTTCAAAGAAAAATAAATCCTTTGACCTGTGAAAACGCTGCAGTGACTATCAGCAGAACTGTTCATTTGTGGTAGAAAGGCATATAGGGTATTTTGAGTAAGGGAGGACTGTTTTTCTTCTCTGCCTCTTGCTTCAAGTATATCACATACTCTTTCTCTGTGTTGGGAGTGCAGAATTAAATCCTAATTAAAGGCTGTAAAAACACAGTGAATCTGAGAGACTGGGAACAGATACATATTATTGCCCCCTTCATAGATCATATGAGCACTGTGGTGACATAATAAATAATCCACCCAAAGTTTTTAAAGGTAGAAACCAGCAAATCATTAATAATGTCTCTGGCATCATATATCAAACCGAAACCTTCCTCTTACAGCTGATCCCCAGCTATTCCCAGCTGCCTTTTTTTCATTGCCGTGTACTTTTCTCCCTCCCTTTGCATTGCTCTTCCTGTCTTCCCTGCTACCATATTTCTGTACTTTGTCCATCCACATTTATTTCTGCAGTGAGCTGAATGCAGTTATGAACAACGCAAGAAAACACACATGACACTGCTTAAACCCCTTTGCTCAGGAGGTTTAAAACTTGCCCAGACAAGAACAGACTGGCAGAAACTGTTTCTCCAGGAAGGGAGCAGAACTGGATGATCATATGGTAGTCTCATTTATTTCTGGCACACATGATTTGTTTACGCTGCTGTCTGTAATGGTGGAGCATTTCACTCTGTGCAATTTTTGCTGTCTTGTCACCCTCTCTTTTTTGCTTTTTGTTTAATCCACTCCATTTCACTATCTCAGTCTGTCTCTCAGTGAGTCCATTTCTGAAGGATTGGGGTACGATCTGTCACTACTCTTTACTTGCTCATGCTTAGTGTAGGTCAGTTCTTCCAAGTTGCTGGGCTTCTTAGAGTTATAATTAGTATTTCTGAATATCGCTACTATTAAATATAATGTATTTGATAACAGGGATTCCTCCAGTGATGTCTTAGTCTAGCTGTCCGATTGCTCTTCCGTCCTGTGAAGTAGGGTTTTAACTTACCTCTTTGTAGGCATTGAGGTAAAATTGGTCACACAGGTCTCACAGAGGATGAAGGAATTGCAAACACGGAGGCAGGGTGGTCTTGTGCTGGATTCCCCCACCTGGAAGCCGCACTACTAGGTGCCTGATCAAAACAGTTCACCTTTTTCCTGGAGAAGGCAAGAACAGCAGGAAACTCACCCCAGTGCCCAAACTTCGTTTTCTATGTTTGGGTATTTTTTTTTTTTTATAGATTTGGGACTTACCACAGCTGTTACACTGTTCCTGGTACAATACAGTTCTCTGCCGGTGATCTGGGATGCACTAGCACAGTAAAGGCAAAATTTCTCACTATGTGACTAATCGTTTTCTCTCCCTAATTCTTAGGGCAGGATTCACCTTGCCTCATTTTGCAGATATCTTCAGGTTGTGGACAGCTGAAGTTAGGACACCTGCAGATGTTCCCACGTGAACTGACTGTCTAAATGCCTGTGACAAACATCGAGGAGTAGTGGCACAGTCAGTTGCCCATGCGTAAGTGTCTAGTGCCACTTGAGATGGTCTTTGCTATCTAAGCTACCCACATGCAGCTGGCAAATGCGATCCAGTCAATGGATTTTAGACAAATCTTCAGGAGAGGAATTGTCAATGTTTGCTTTAGGTTGAGCTCAGCAGCTCTCCAGGCTCTGCTGTCTGCACTGACTAAATCTACTTTGGCTACAGTGTCATCTCATTCCCACAGAGGCATCTACATTTAGATACTCACGATCTGGATCTCATCCCCATTCACTTGCTCACATGCCCACAGGCAGCATGAAGTGCCATCTGAAATGTCCCAACTGGTCCTACCGCCTCCTGCTCCACAGGAGAATGTCTTGCAGTTGTCTTACATCCTATCTGTCAATCCTGTGTGAATACCTCTGAGACCAAGAGGTGATTCGTGGTACTGAAATCAAACCCTTTCTGTATCATGAGAAAATCTGCTCTGCATCATGTCCACAATGAGACAGCTGTGATTGTACATGTGGCACCAAGTTAAATCGAACTCATTCATCTCTGATACGTGCCATTGCAACTTTTGGGGCTGAGAAACAGCCCAGAATGGAAGTGAAATGGAAGGGCTGCACACATTCATGGGTACAAGGCAATGATGAAATGTTGGTGTCGCTCTCAAAGGAACTAAGCTGCTGGGATTTGTATAGTACTGAAGGGACTCACATCCTTCCAGCTGGCAAGGAAGAGGCTTGTTTTGCTTGTTCCTTGCTGCGTGCATGTGTGGATGGGTGATTCCATCTGGGTGACAGCATGGGTCTCCAAGAAGGCACGGTCAAGTTTCATTTCAACACCAATCAATCAGCCTTGCATGTAGCATTTCCCAAACTGGGAGGCAATTTCTTAGCCTTCATGTAAGACTTCAGTCGCCTTTGTAGTGGCTGTTATGTCTACCTCTTCACTGTTTCATTGCCACAGGCAAGTCTGCTCCACCAAATATCATGGGACTCTTGAGAACTTGCCATAGTAATTTCTGCGGCCATCTAAGGATGTCATGAAAAAATTTGGATGATGTACCTGTGTTCAGAAAAATAAGCAGGTTCCCAAGTCCTACTGAATTCTGTGGGACTTAGGCTTCTACTTGTGATTCTGAGCGTGGCTGTAGAGCTACCTGACTAGGGAAAGGCTTGTTATTTCAGATGCCCCCTTTATTTTCAGTGGAAAGTCACCACTGATGCTCAGCATACATCATAAGGTTACAACTGTAGTTTCCACTGAGCTAACACATAGCATATTCTACTCGATGTCTATTCACAGTAACCAGAAAAATGTGCAGGAAACAAAGCTAGCACTTCCACCTCAAAAATTTGAGTCCTGCCTAGTTCTGCTAAGCTAGTTGCTTCTACATCAGGGATGAAGAGAATTAGTGTGTCCAACTTTTAAAAAAAACGGCGTTCTGGACTCCCCNATAAGGTTACAACTGTAGTTTCCACTGAGCTAACACATAGCATATTCTACTCGATGTCTATTCACAGTAACCAGAAAAATGTGCAGGAAACAAAGCTAGCACTTCCACCTCAAAAATTTGAGTCCTGCCTAGTTCTGCTAAGCTAGTTGCTTCTACATCAGGGATGAAGAGAATTAGTGTGTCCAACTTTTAAAAAAAACGGCATTCTGGACTCCCCGAGCTTAACAAGGGCTCTGAGCTACCCATTTCTCTTAGGGTTTCATAGCACTGCAAATCTTTAGAGTAGTTAATTTCCAAAAGCAAGAACTATGTGCTAGGAAAACCTTGTAATGGAGATTTTGAAAATCACGTAGGGATGTCTATGTAAGTACCACGAATAATAGCACAAAATTTTTTCCCTAAGTTTCCAGATCCCTCATCTTAGTATTATGGAGAAACTTGCTTCTGTGTTTGAATGCCCATCTGACTTGTCATCCCTACTTATAAATGCTGCATCTACACATGCTCACAAGTAGCTTGGAAACCATCAGCAGGCACGTCTCCTTCTTTGGGAGGTAACTGCTGGAACATCCCATTTTCTGTTGTGATGAGTGGCTTGCCTTTGCAGCATGGGTTGCAGAAGAAAACTTACCATGTCTTCATTGAGTTGGGAAATCCTGGTGAAAAGTCCTGCTACATGTAAACATGCCAGCATGATACTGTCTGTAATTCAGATGGAAATTGTATCTTCCTTTCTGCTAGTACTGAACAACCCCAGATCAAACTCATTCCTGTAATACTCTTGTCTCCCAACGTCGCTCAGCAAAAGCGTTTGTGGGTTTTTTCATGTTTTCTAGGGAGGAGAAGTTACCTCCTGGAGTGCTGTTGTCAGTATGTTGCATGTTTCATAGATAGGCTAGTTGAAAATTTTTCTATGTGCAGAAAAATGATTTAAAGATATCAAAAAGCTTCAAGCAGAGATCATGTTAATAGTCTGTTCCACCTGCTCCTAATAGCATTTAACAAGCTCATGACTTGGGCAGTGAATTTTTAATGCCCAAATGATAGCGTCCTATCTGGAAACTCTTTTACAATGTCACCAATTAACTTAGGACAATTTTCACTCCACTATTCAAGCTACATTGCTGGTGCAGCCTGAGCCCACCCAATTCTGACCTCATAGTGGTGTAAATCAAGGGAGACAGTAGCAGTCAGCAGGGATAAAGAGGGACAAAGATTTGGGTGCCTCAAACAGTATTTCTCGTATCGACTCATCGGTAAGAATTCTAG
Source organism: Steatornis caripensis (assembly GCA_013398225.1). NCBI lineage: Eukaryota > Metazoa > Chordata > Aves > Caprimulgiformes > Steatornithidae > Steatornis > Steatornis caripensis. The sequence goes on along the minus strand of VZSC01000342.1, from coordinate 146,980 downwards.
AAAAATTTTGGCCTCACACTGGATAAAAGCACATAAATGACTGAAAACCATTATATACATTAAAATTTAAATCCGTGTAGTTCATACCTAAGTGTTATTCCTTTCATTTTTTTAATATATTTACCTGTTTTGGTATACTGTCATTTGTGAGTCCACCTTCCGCCCTTGAACTTGCTGTGCATTTAATTTGCCGTCCTCCAAACACTCTGTTTGCAGCCACCTATTCCAGGATGCACCAGGCACTTTTTATTCTCATTAGTCCAATCCTCAGAGCATATGAATTTCTCTGTTTCTGGACATGTCTGGAGCTGCCCAAGTCTCGACAGTGATGATCAGTGAGGAGCTTACTCACCTCTAAACCCTGCTGGGATTCACCAGCTGAGCATGTCCTTACCTGCTTGGCTTTGGGGATTGATCCAGTGGATGTATTCAGAAGATGCCGACCTGTTCCTTGCACAAATTACAGCAGCAGGCAGAAGTAACCTCTTGCTTGTTCAGCAGTTAGACCCTCTCTCCTAACTTTTAGGAGGCCCTTTTTCATAGCTCCATATGGAGCTTGAACCTACACTTCCCATGTTATCAGAAATGGCACTAATCCATAGATACTCTGATACTCCTCACTGTTTCTCTTCCATTAAAACTACCCAACAGTGTATAGCAATGTTTGCATAGTTCAGCAGTAACCGCGTTGCCCTGAAAGACCATGTTCTCCCCTTTGATATGCTATGCAAAACAAGACAGCTTCCAGATGGGAGATCTTGGGACCACTCAAGATTTTAGGTTTCTACTAATACCCCTGAGTGAAAGACACTAGTGGGACTTGAGAAAGCATTTCTGTGTCTATTTTTGCTGACTGCGTGTGGCATAGCCTGTTCTGAGAATGCAGACCAGATGAAGGTCAATGAGCAAGATGACTGGAGAAACACCAACTTCTTGACCCTGTATTTCTCCATATGACCAGGTTTTGGGTGACTGTGCATGATCAATAGCAGGACAGGTACCTGCAGAGTTAGTTAGACAGCTGTAAGTGCTAAGGAAAGAGCTGTGGTTTAAGAACAATGCCTTAATATCTTTGACTGGAAAGGCAGTGTGGTTATTTCAAAGTTACTCTACAGTTTTGTACAACCCATGCTTCTCTCTATGGATGATCCACATAAAACAATAAGAAGCTATTACAAGACCCAGGTCATGGAGCTGTCTCTTAAGGTTCTGAGCATCAAGACACTGTAAAATGTCTTCCCATCTTAGCATCATCTGCAAATGTAATTAGTATAGGTCTGAATTCTAATTCTTGATTATTAATTACACTAATCCAAACACATCCCTTTCATTTTCTGCAAGCGACTCCGCTCCAACGTGGCAAAAGCCAAAAGCAGAATAGTTTGGACCCCTCCTGATTTGGAAAAGAAACTCTAAGACACCTGCACTTGCTCATGTACCCAGAACCCTGTTTGGGGATGGGTGCTCTGTTCTTTATCTTTTCCTCGGTTGCTGTGGGTCATGAGATCTCCCAGATCCCCTTGGTGCCCTCCCTGCCACCCTGGCAGGGAATAGCCCTAAATCCGAGAGGGATGTTGGATTCCTGTCATCCTGCTGGGAAAGGGATAGTCTCTGCCAGGATCACCAAACAGGAAGAGACAGGGAGGAGCAACAGGAAAGTGAGGGAAAAGGGGGGAGTACGGGGGCTCAGCTTTTCCCATCTTCTGTCCTTCCTCTCCAGCAGCAATACTCCCACACGTGATGTGAATCTAGGGTGCGGCCAGAGATGCACAATCCTCTTTCCTTGCTCAAGGGATGTCACAGGAAGGTGAAACTTGATGAGATTAGATGAGGTACCTTGCTGCGACTGGCTGGCAGCTCCAAAAGACATCTGATGTAACTAAATCCTTGCAGTTCAGCGTAGGCAACAGCCGTGGGAGATAATAAAGATCTCACAGAGCGAGTGCATTTTCCTTCCCACATTCTCCTTCCTTCCTGGCACGCAGTCGTGCACTGATTTTCCCAGGAATTACTGTCCTCACTAGTATGGTCTCATCCCTGTAGTTCCCATATTTATTAAATGCATCACCAGGGCTGTGGCTCAGAAAATTAAGCTGCTCTGTGAGTAATTTCAAAGGTGTTACTCTCTTTCTGTGGACTTGTCTTCTTGGGATGGGATTCTCAGGTGTGCAATATGGTGCTGACTCTGAATGAAGATTTCCTCACCTCTGGGGCGTTATGGCTTTGTCCCCAGGAGACTCGTTAGTGTCCTGCTTTTACTGTCCAGGTTTGTTAGGAAGCCAAGCGAAACACAACATGGTAGGACTGATGGGTATGTGCTTTCAAGGTTCGGTTTGGGGCAAGGTGGGAGGCTGGGGAAGAGACCAAGGCTTCTGCCATAAAATATAAACTGGGCTTTTCAGAAACACAGCGGTGCTTTTATTAACAGGAAAACCCTTTTTCTTTGAATCATTGTAGATTTTAAAGTGGAATCTCAGTTCTCTTGTCTGCTCCACCATCTGACTGGCTTTGAGATTTAGCAACCCAAACCAACCTCACATGTCTAGTGCCACCATAAAGAAGAAGGGAAGCCTTAACACTCCCCAATCCACACCTTGATTGGTGCATGCGGTCAGCGAGCACCGTGGACCTGACAAGATGAGACAGCAGTCAGGTTGGGTGCCCTTCCCCAGGACACCTTGGTGCATGAAGCCCTTGCAGGGATTGCAACACTGCGCTGTGGCTGCCCTCTGTGATATCTGACATAGATATTTGGTGAATCATGTGCCTGACACATGGAAGCACAGCAAGGGGGAGACTGCAGCACAGGACAGACAGACAAGTGAGAGCCAGACATGACTGCATCTCTTGCCTGCTCCTGGATGCAGGCGCTTTGATAAGGGTGAGTCTTCCTGCCCAGTGACGCTCTTAAGATCGGGGGGTTGGTCCCATGTACAGTAAAGTTGCTGCCCTTGTCGACCTGGGGAAAAACTGATGCTTGAAAGAGAAATACAGAAAACTGAATGTTTAGCAATTCTTCAAATATTTTAACATACAACAAAGAGATTTTTGCATATTCCAGAGACTTATCCATGTCATTCATGAAGCTTAACATGGAATTAGCCTTGAGTGGTTGAGGTTGCTGTTCTGGACAGGAGAGGCACTGCTTAAACACAGCATTGCAGTGGGAAGTTAAGCGATGATGTTTGTTGAGTCTGGGTCCTATATCTGTAAGTCTTCTCTGTACTTCAGCACAAGGGATCAGGAGTGCCAGAAGAGGAGCCAAACTAGCCATTGTCCTAAAGCAGTCTTGTTACCTGGGACCATAGAGAACTCCTCGATCAGGGACCAGTCAAGAGGGAGGATTTCTGTACCCTAACAGGCTAATTAGGCACCACAGTGAAGCATTTCCATCCTCTTAGGAAGCACCGTCCTGACCTTGCTCCTACACCTACTCCCTCTCTGTCACAGGACTGAAAGAGCCTTGCTCAGCTCTTTCAAAACTGGAGAAGGAGCCCAAGCACCATCCTTTATGCAAGAGCTGAAAGGTTAATACATGTCACTTTTGTTGGCCAGGACTCTGCAATAGGCTAAGGAGGAGCCAGCCCTTTTTACTGAGGAAAAAGAAACACAAGCCTGCCACAGCCTGCCCTTTCAACCCTCATGGTTCAACCCCCATGGTTCAACCCCACTTTCACACCACAGGCTTAGAATAAGTACATCCTTCTCTGAGCAGGGCTGTGTACTCTCGGTTGCAGCAAATGCAAAATGCAATTCTACATACTGCAATGCAAACTGTGCAGGTTGCTCTTAGGTACGTGTTTTTCTGTAGATTGCATGGATAAGCAAGCATCAAGCTCCTGAAATCAGAAAGGTCAGCAGGGGTGCTTCCCATTGGAGCTGCGCAAACTCTGGTGCTCAGCTCAGAGGGCATGGAGTTAAAATTAGAAGTGGCTGCAGAGTTACAGAGATTGCTCCTTCAGCCTGACATGGTGATGGGGTCTGTGGCTTAGGGGCAGGAAAAAAATAAACATCTGTAGTCTGAATATGTTCTAGAGGATCACGGAAAATACTCCTCTTTCTGTCTTGAACACAAGACTTGGGATATCAGGAATCTCTCCCTGAATAGTCCCTCTCTTTCCCTGGCATGTAGAAGATGTGTATACACCTAGGTGTCCACACTGAAATAACAGGGACAGAAATAATCAGGGAATCCCCAGTCAAGTTGCTTTCCAGAAAGGCTATGTTGGGTGGACACAGATCAGAAGATATCATGGTGTCTCGCACTTTTCTGAGATGTAAAATATGGAATAATTCACCATTCAGAAGCCCAGAACCTGAGCCCCCTTCTCTGCTGATTATGAAGTCCTGCATCTCTTTCTGACTCTGGGAATATTTATTCACCAAAAGTGGGACAGATCCAACAGAAGAAATGGAGAGAGATCCCACAGACCCAGATAGCCTGTATTTGTTGCAGACGTTAGATAACCTTCCCCAGTTGTTTGTCTTCCGTGCACTCAAGGTATCTATCTTGGAGGAGGACAAATTGCAGGGACTGACTACTGCCAAGGATGTAACGTGTGGTCTTATGAAACACCCACTGCCAGAGTTTAAACCATCGTTGTGGAGTCCTTATCCCATATCCTAACCACAGCCCACTCCTCTGGCATCCAAGAGGATGTACCTCTCTGGAGGAGTGGTGGACTTACGGACTTACCCCCGAGGTCTGTGTTGCTGCAGAAAAGTATCGTTGTACTTTTGGAGCAAAACACTGCAGCTCCCGAATGTTTAATTTTGGAGCTTGATTTGTGTCTGGATTTGAGTTCTCCCATCTCGTTCCTAACCCCATGTTAGGAGTAGTACATATTCCTGCCACTTGCCAAGGAGCCACCAAACCCTGTAGTGCAAGTTCTCCACCTTCCAATTCAAGAAAAAAGGGAGATTGCAGGGCATATACACAGCCAGCCTGGAAACTCTCCTCACCCTCCAGAGCAAAGCCTACTTGAGGAGCCTGAGGTCCAGAAATAGCAACAAATGACCCCTTCCTGTAAGGCAGCTGGGATTTCAAGTGCCTGGAGCTAAATATGGTGCTAGGTCAGCAAGTACCCACCAGGAAAGGTATATTATTGCTCTCTGTTAGTGAGAGGAGTGTCTGCTTGCACACATCTGCGACGACCTCGGCTTTAGAAAGCACATTTCTTTTATTTCAGTGGTTTACATTTTCATTTTCACCGTGCTCTTCATCATCTTTCACTGAGTATTTCCTGTTTAAAAAAACCAAACAAGCAAACAAAACCAACACACATCAAGGAGCAATTTGTCTGGCTGGTAAAAAAAACAACCAACCAAACACCCAAAATACAGAGATGCACAGCAAAACACGCCATACAGCTATGCACAGCCAAACACGCCGTGAAGCTGTGCAAGTCTGACATTGCCTCTCCTTCCTCCTGCTCAGCTCTCCTGAAAGACAGCAGCTATAATCCCCTCCAGGTGGTGACAAGCATTATCTTTCCAGTTGGTATAAACGTGACAGTTCTGGAGCTGGCTGATAACACGTGTTCCCGCGCTGTAAAAGGGAGAGGGAAGCTGCAAGACCAAACACGTGCGTGAGTCATACCAGCCAAGGGGAAATGTAAACTTTGGAAGCAGTGCAAGCGCGAGATATGTAATTGCGAGGGATCCTTTTCAGCTGCATGCTTCGTTAGCAGATGCTCTGAGCGATCCTGGGAGAGACTGATGGAGGAAAGAAAGAAATACCTGCTTCAGCAACATCTGTCTCCTGGACCAACACTGGGACTGCTCCCCAGCCCCTCTGAATCGGGCTTTTTTCGAGCAGGCAGAGCCCACGCTGCCCCGATAGGACAGGCACACGTGTGAGCCACTGCCCAAATAGAAGGTGACAAACACAGACATGAGTGGGACAGGTCTCATGGGAGGGAACTCCGGTGATTTTGGTTTTCATGGTCTGATGATTGCATTTTTTGTGTTCTATTTGAATGCTTTCTCCTTACTGTTCCTGCACGTGGGGAACTTACTGACTAAACACGGATGGGGTGTGATGCTGGCTGTGCGTAAGCGGCTTTCAAATGAGCAAAGTCAACAGATGGAGGAGAAATCCTGGGAAATGTTTGCCCTTTCGCTAACCCATTAAGTTCCAGCAGTGGCTTTTAGCAATAGCAGAGGAGGGCGATCTTGGAGCCCGCAAACATCTTTAAACTTCCATGGGATGACTGGCTTGAGCTGCTGCCTGGCAGAGTCTGCAGGTCACCGTCGTAAGCATTGTAAGATGCTTTTGGGTAGCTGTGCTGGGATCAGCTCTTCCCATATGAGACATCTCCATCTGAGCAACTTGTCTAGACTCCCTTTGCACTCAGCAGAGAGAAACAGGCCTGCTGAGAGTGTAATTCATCTCCTCCTAACGCAGTTGTCTACAGCAGATGAATCACACTGTTCTTCACTCTCTCTCCCCTCCCCGCTGGTTATAATGGGAGTCTGGATGGTGGGCTCAGAGGAAGATGTCTTCACCAGAAATGTTTAAAGTTAAGTGAATACATACCACTTCCAGTGTATATCTCATGCCAAGATCAGAGCTATGACTTTTTGAATCCTGCTAGAATTGACGCATCAGAAAGCAGGCATTTCACTTTACTCCCTATGAAACCAAAATGCTTCTACACATAGAATCATAGAATCATAGAATGGTAGGGGTTGGAAGGGACCTCTAGAGATCATCTAGTCCAACCCCCCTGCTAAAGCAGGTTAGCCTAGAGCAGGTTGCACAGGAATGCATCCAGGCGGGTTTTGAATATCTCCAGAGAAGGAGACTCCACAACCTC
>VZSC01000342.1:57167-140049 GCA_013398225.1 Steatornis caripensis | reverse complement strand
CATGGTGAGCCTGTTGTCCACCAGCACTCCCAGGTCCTTCTCCGCAGAGCTGCTCTCCAGCAAGTCAACCCCCAGCCTGTACTGGCACATGGGGTTGTTCCTCCCCAGGTGCAAGACCCTACACTTGCCCTTGTTGAACTTCATCAGGTTCCTCTCCGCCCAACTCTCCAGCCTGTCCAGGTCACGCTGAACATGAACATGACTCAGTATCTGCCAGTCACTGCCAACATGAAGAGATGTACACCGAAAGGCCACTGAGCAGCCATGCTGGGCCAGTCATTCTCCTGCAGGGGCTGACAAGCACTGAATAACAGGCTGCTTTTGGCAGCAAACACCTTTTCCCTGGCACCTGGAATACCTCCCTAGCAGGCACCAGTGAATAAAGGTGCCACAGCCTTCACCCAGTGTCCCTGGGCTCTTCACATCACGTGGAGAACCCAGGACTGAACACCTGGATGCATATGCCTAGACTTAGTGGCATGAATCCAGTCCAGCAGTAACTTTCTCCTTGATGCCTTTCCCTTAATTATAAATCAATAGATGTAACTATTTTTGACGTTTCTTGCTCTGGACACCTTATAAAGTGTTTTTGAACTGGCTTGTGGAAACCTTGGAAAGATTTTATACAGAGCCAAAATACTGATGTCATGGGACACGATTAGAGAAGGGGAAAATTGCCCTGCAGCAGCACTGTTTCTGACCCAGACAGTAAATAGCAGGGGGATCGCTGATTCTATGTAGGTGCTGCCTTTAACCACGAGCGTAGGTCTAGACAAGGAGGATTCAGTAGGACTAACAAGTCTGTTGTGAACAGGGTGTGCTTGAAGGCATTTGCAATCAAATCCAGCTCATATGAGCAATGTTCACTTATGTTCAAAGTCCAGCACTGAGCTCGTGCACAACAGTTTTTGCTTGAATCTTCAAATAGTACCTTAAACGGAGCTTTAATGGTACAAAAGCTACAGGACTGGCCACTGGAGTAGGTATGGTGTTCATGTACTCTAGATCTTGGAATTAACCTGTTAGTGCAATACTGAGATACTAGAAAATGCATAAGTATTGCTGTGTCAGAAGAGAAGAAGATTTCTTCTTCCTGTGCTTCAAAGCCAATTGAGTTTTAACATTTATTTTTAACCTTGTACTTCAGTTTCTTGAGATAGAATTTGTTTATACAATTTTAGGAGTGGATTCCATGATTCAGTTTTTTTACACCCATGACTAATGCAGTTTAAGATGCCCTGGAGCAGCCCTGACATTTACAAGGAGTTTGCGATATGACTCTGGACCTACAGGAGATCTGCACTCCTTCAGACCAACACTGGGGCATGATACTGGATTTCCTAGGTCCTCTCAGCTGGCACTAAACTTCTATGTTTAAACAACTGCATAGACCCTAAGCTGTTTGAAAGCTAATAATCTTAGGTCTGGAAATGTCTACAGAGAAAACATGGAACTGAGACTACCATATGAGACAAGATATCAAACTTTGAGATAGGTTCAGGGCTCAACTGGGTTGCATCTGAGACATGTAGTCCTAGGAAACCCAAGACATCCACATGAGGCTAACAGATGGCGTTGCCCTTCTTTTTAGGAAGGCCTAGATCTTTCTTCACTTCCGTGTCTTGAGGACGGTATGGTTGTCTTGGACTCCCTGAAGGATCTCAGATGACACTGTAAGCCTTTGAGAGGGCAGCTTAGCTGAGATTTAGCTCTTCACTGACAATTACACATAGACCCGTATTTCTGAGACACCTAAAATCAGGTATGCACATCTGGAGCTGAATCCTATTCTTAATTTGAGTGAAATGAATCTTATCTCTGGAAATCAATTCATTGGCAGTGAGTTTAAGAAATTAACTCTTAAAATGATAACAATATTCATTATTTGATTTTGAATACTGATTATTTCAACATGTCTGCGAGTACCTTCCCAAACCTCGCACAATACAACACATACTTTTTCATCATACAATTTAAGGCATTTTGTTTTCACCCTCTCTTAGTTTTTTTGCTATTTTATTCTCCCTGTAATTTTTTGATAAAATGAATTGTTTCCCAAAGAGGTATAGACATGTATGCAGCTGAGGCATGGTCAAACTTCTCCCAGCATTAGCTGGGCATTTATTCAGAAATGCATACTCAGGGGGAAAAAAGATATAGTCTGGTAAAAAACAGTTGTTAACTGAAGTTTGCAGTTTATCATGACTTGTAAAGTCCAATTTCTCCAGTAAATGCTTGAGTCTCTTCCAGTTGTTTGCTGCAGCATAAATGCCCAAAACTTTTCCATGTTAAATGTGAAGTTAGTTTAAATATTGCTGGTTGTCTGCAAGAGCGAGGCACTGAGCAATTGCAAATCCTATTAGCTTCGGAACATGGTCTTGTAAAAAATTTTCTGAGGGATCCGAGATGATTGTAAAGTGCTTGGATACCTTCATTGGCATAGTAAAGGTAATCACAAGGAATTTAACTGTACTCATTTCTAATTTGGTCAATATTGTATTCAACAACTACTCAGATACCTGACAGGTGAATTAACTCTTCTTTGTTATCCACCACTACATCACTACACACTATAGTAATGGGCACAGTACAAACAGATTGGTGGTCTGGAAGAGATCTACTGTAATGATCTTTCTGGGTGTTGAGGATTTCCAGTGAAGTGAGGAATGATCTCAACTTCTACTAAAGAAAAGTAGAGAACTTGAGAAAGACTTTGAAATCTCAGACCTCTTTTCTGGGTACAGAGAAGGTAGGGTATGGTACAGTAGGGTAGGGTAGGGTAGGGTATGGTACGGTAGGGTAGGGTAGGGTAGAAAATGAATGTATATCTACGTGGGCTCTGACCAGACTTTGGCAATGAATCCAGATTTTGTCACATTTCTGTGGATTGGCAATCTTTCCAGGAAAATGGCGTGCAACAGACGAAAGGCATCCTGAAGTCACTCAAAGACTCAGTCATAGCAGAGCCACAGATCACTCAAGCAGCAAAGAGTGTGGCTTAAAGAGTGGGAACAAGAAGGTATCACAAACAAAACAGCCTTCCCTTTCCCCAAACCACTTTTCTATTGAAACCACTAAACCTTTACGAGTTTACTAGCCCTCTAGAAATGAGGGCGAGTGATTGCAAGGTTACTCACAGGATTCAAGATCAAGTTTACCTCATTTAATTCAGAAGAAAAGCCAGTTATGATGGCTCAACTCACTGGAGATAATGTAATATGTAATGAAAATAAACTTTTAAAAAAGAAATTAAGAAAGAAACAAGCAGTTTTTGATAAGCAGCTCTAGAAGTCCAGGTCATCCTGGTCAATCTCACCAGAGTCTTTTTCCTTTTTAGAAGCCTGAACTTCATCTGTATGTTCAGCCACCTTTGGACCTGCACCTTCAGCATCTGCCTGGTCCTCATCTCCCAAAGGATCAGTGCATGAAGATGCTTTCTCCTCTTCTTCTTCCTCGCTGTCAGGATACATCTGTGAGGGTTTGCTGCTCTCATCACTTTGAACCCCTCCATTGGGGTGGTTGTTCCTGTTGTCATCTTTGCATTCCTCTTCACCTTCATCTTCAGAGCCCTTCTGGGATTGCTGTGAGAAGTTTCCCATGGAAGAATAACAAGAAAAGGTGACTGGTTTGTTCAGAGTCTCTAGCCTTTTGCTATTTTTTTTTACTTTGGCCTTTAAGGCTTTCTTAGAAACCTTGTTGTCACCTTTGTCTTTGTGTTTTTCATGTGCCTTGTCACAGTCATCACTGGCAGTTTCATCATATTTGTCACCTCCTTCACTGTTGTTTTCTTCCTCAGCTAAACATGCCTCATCTTCTGACTCTGGATTTGCATCTTCCACTGCCTCAGATTCATCCTTCTCAGTTTCTTCACTTCCTTCTGCAGCATCTCCTTCAGGTTTGTTGTCAGTTCCAGAGCCATCAGCATCTCCTCTGCATTCAGGTGTCTCTTCCTCATCATCAGCCCGAATGTCCTCATCCTCTGGCTCCTCTGCTGCTTCAGCTTCATTGTCAACTTCATTTTCAGCTTTGGTCTTCTCTTCAGCTTCCTGCTCTTCATTTTTAGTTTCTTCTTCTTGTTCTTCCTCATTTGCTTCCTCCTCATGTTCCTTTGTTTCTTCCTCATCTTTTGCTCCCTCTTTTTCTTCTGTTGCTTCTTCATCCTCCTCTTTTGGGTTTTCTTTGTCTTCTTGCACTTCCTGCCCCTCTTGTTTTGTTTCTTCCTCGTTTTCTTTTGCTTCCTCATCCTCCTGTGTTACTTCTTCGTCTTCTTGCACTTTGTCTTCTTCCACTTTTGTTTCTTCCTCTTCTTTTATGTCTTCCTCTTCTTTTGTTCCTTCTTTCTCCTCCTCCATGTCTGCCTCTTTTTTTGTTTCTTCCTCCTCACTCTTCACTTCTACCTCTTCCTCTTCTTCCTCTTTTCTTTCTTCCTCTTCCTCCTTCATGTTCTCTTCCTCTTCCTTTTTTGTTTCTTCCTCTTCCTCCTTCACTTCCTCTTCCTGTATTACTTGTTCCTCCTCCTTCACATCTTCATCCTCCTGTTTTGTCTCTTCCCCCTCATTTGATTTCTCCTCCTCCTCTTTTGTTTCTTCCCCCTCATTTGCTTTCTCCTCCTCCTCTTTTGTTTCCTCCTCCCCCTTCATGCCTTCTTCCTCCTTCTCCTTCTCTTCCTCCTCTTTTATTTCCTCTTTGTCCTTTGTTTCTTCTGCTGCTTCCTCTTTTAGTTCCTCATCTTCTTTCTCTTTTGTTTCTCCATCTGCTTCCTCTTTTGTTTCCTTTTCTTCTGCCTTCATAATTTCTTCTTCTTCTTTATCTTCTTCCTCCTCTTTTGCTTCCTCTTCTTCTCTCTCTTTTATTTCTTCCTCCACTTCTGCTTCTTCCTTTTCTTCTTCTTTGGTTTCTTCATCTTTAGCCTCATCCTCCATCTCACAGTTTTGACCCTCTGATATTTCAGTTCCTTCTCCATCTTCATTCAATGTTGAGCTGCCCACTTCATTTAATTCTGGCTCCTTTTCTTCATTGCCTTCCACTTCTGTTTCACTTGGCTGGAGTTGACCCTCATCATCCTCCTCATTTGGATCACCATTTTCTGCTGCTTTCTCCACAGAACTGCTGGGATTTTTTTTTATGTCCTGGGCTGCTTCTGAGGCACAGGCTTCCTCATCACTTTTCTTCAACCTCAGGATTTGCTGTAAGTCAAATGCTTTAATGACTGGGGCTTTGGTGGCCACCACTGGGTTTCTCGTGGGCTTGGAAGCCATTTTTTTCCTCACACAAGAGTCACATGGGCAGTATTCCTCCTCACTCACTTGTTCATTAATACTGGCCTCAAAAGCTGGACTAAATACTGTATCATCATCTACATCAAATGATAAGTCTAATGTGTCTTCTAGCCTACTCTGAGTTCCATTCTTGTCACTGAAGAGTGACTTTTTACGCATAGTCTGCAATCGCCGTCTCCTCTGCTCAGTTTGGATTGTTGACTCACGCTTGAGTGGTTCATCTGGAGGTCTTGGTGTCTTCTTCTCTGCTCTGGTTTTGATCTTACTCAGCTCCTTCTCTATGCTTTTTTGTATCCTTCTGCTCACTTCCTCCTTCAGCTCCAGTATCATTACATCCATCTGCTGGTTGTTCTGCAGGTTCCACCTGACTTTGAACTCATTCATGGCACTGACATAGTGAGCCATGAACTCCTTCTCGATTTTCTTGAGCAGCCTCAGGACCCAGACTGGGTCTGGATCCATTGAGTTCTCCTGGACAAGGGATGTGCCCATACTGGTGGCCATATTGACGGTGGGCTTTGGGTCATTTGGAGACTCTTGTTCAAGATGCTCTTCCAAATCCTTTTTCAGTTCTGTCCCACAATCAGCATCATTGACATTTGTATCATTGGTAGCGGATAGCTGATCAGTTTCCTCTTTCAGGTTTTCTTTTGGGAGCTCATAATTCAAAGCTTCAGTTTCTTCTTGTTCTCCATTTTCAGCTAATCTGCTGTTTTCCTCCTTTTCATTTTCTCCCCCTTCCTCCTGACCATTTTCACAGTTACTGCACTGATCCTTCTTATTCTCTTCTGCCTCCTGAGTTAGAGATTCCTCTCTAGTAGACTGTGCTTTTTCTTCACCTTTTGATTTTGAGCAGGCTGTTGAAGGTCGGGATGACTGTTCTTCCTCTTTTCTTTGCTCCTCAGCCAGTTCAGTCTCTGCATTTTCCACTTGTCCCACTGATTTGAATTCAGCAGGTTTTTGTGCCATTAAAGTGCAGCCCCTGGCAGCAGCTGTACTCTCTTCTCCTGAGCCACCAGAACCACTGCTAACATCAACCCCAGAGGAGGACAAGGGAGTGAAGTCATAATCTACAGATTTTGAGGCTTTAAACCCAGAGACTGTCTTAGCCTGCTCACTTGCCTCCTGACATGAACTTGGACCACTTTTTTCAGCTGTGCATCCAAACCACAAGGCTTGAAAAATATTTAGCAGCTCCATATACCTTGGCTTATTCAAATGTTTTGTTTTATCTGATGGATCTTCTGACTCTTCATCAAGGAGTTGGAGACTGGCCAGACAAGTAAGCAAAATGTTGGCAGAGTTACTCAGTTTTCTCCCCATACTGGGAGACACTTCAGGCAAACTGTTTGATCTGTCAAATTTTGTTTCATGCTTTGAACCGAGCAAGGCCTTCATGATCTGGACAGAGGTCTGGACAGAGGTTGGCAGTTCTCTTCTGTGATTATTTTGGCTGGACGTGACTGACTGGATGCATTCTGCCTGGTCGACCTTGGCAGCTTCAGACACAGCCTCAGAGATTTGTTGCTGATTAATGTGTTCTTCAGCCTCTTCATTAACAGCAGTGCCTTCCGCTGTCTCTTTTCCCACTTCATCCTTTGCTTTGTTTTTAGCCTCCTCCACATTCTTTTTGTCAGCTTTTTCATCCTCTGAGATTTCCTCCACATTTGTACAGTATGATACCTCAGTGCTTGTGTCTATACTTTCCTCTTCTGCATCATCCTCCATTTCATACTTCATAAGCAATGTTTCTGAAGGGATTTTACTCAGCCATTCCTGCACAACTTCTTCTGGAGATGTATTTGGTAGAGAAGATAGCATTAAATCACTTTCTTCTTCCTGCATACCCATAACTTCTAACTCTTTATCCACTTTTCTGTTGCAAGAGTCATCAATCTCTGTATTCTTCTGATCATTGACTTCAGTTGCAGATGATTTAGACCCATAGGAAGTTGCTTTGGAGGAATCTATTTCTTTTTGCTCTTTTCCTGTGGCCAGCACTGATTCAGTACCTACGCTATTAATGGAGGAATTCTTCAGCATCGTTGGCCGTATTATTTTCCTGTTTGGCTTCCCTTTTGGTGGGGCAGGGCAATGCACACTACACACTGACAGAGTCTCAGACCATGATGCTTGACTGGAGTTTGACATATTTGCACAAAGGTTTCTAGTTTTTATCTGCCTTGATTTTGAAGATTGAGATATGTTTGATTGTGAACACCTGTCATCACTTTCCTGGGATATCTGTGTCAACAAGCATTTATCTTTTACTTCTGGCTTTGAAGAGACTCTTGAATAGACACTTGCAGGATTGCCATTCCTAATCTCAGTCTCAGTTGAGGGGTCACCTTTTGAACATACGCTCTCACTCATACTTCCATGTCTTGAAGAAGGGGACTCTGAATTCATCTTGGATTGACCCTCTCCAGCTTTTCCATTAGGGCTTGAAACACTTGAGCAGAGGGATGATGGCTTGCTATTTTCTTCTCTATGGCTTCTCCTCTTTGAGCATTTTGAGGACTCACTGTAGCCGTTGGTGGTACTTTTCAAGCTTTTCTCTTCAGTGAAACCTGCAATTACCTGTGCTTCACTATTAGATGAAATGTTTGAGTGAAAAGATCCAGAGTTATGAGACACGGGGTCTCCAATAGACTTTGTCTTGATTTCGCATGAACTTTTGGAGTAATTAGATGCCTTGCTGCATGATTTCAGATCATCTGCATATAGGGAATTATTCTTTTTATTCATAGTGGATTCAAGTGAAGACACAGACATTTGAGACTGTGCATTTAAATCACTATGGCTACATTTGCTCTTTTTGGTTCCTCTGGAAGAGCAAGAGGCATTGCACAGAACGACCTCATCTCTGTCTATTCTCTTGCTGTTCCTGTCACTAGCCCTGGAATAGGGAGTTCCTTGTGTAGTGCATTGTTCACCTTCACTGGTCTCATCTCTATTTGATTGACTGGGCTTTGTTTTTGCTGACACAGAGCTGACTTCATTGATTTCATTTTCTTCTTGTCCTGCTTCAACCTCTTCAGCCTCTTTCTTAGGGCAGGACTCACTGGAGAAGGAAGAGACCACCGCATTGTCATTAGAGCGGCCATCCTGTTCACTTTTTGCTCTTAGTGTAGTACAGTTACCAGACTTGCTGTGCACACTTTTGGCAAGAGTGGAGCACCTAGTGTTATCTTCTTGATTTGCTTTCTGAAGGCTGGAAGAGGACATGCTCCTACCTACACTACTTGTTTCCTCACATACATTCTTCTTCCTCTGTCTGGACTGCAAAAATGACCTTGACATGACACTCTCAACTCTGCTGCTTTCAACCTCTTCCACGTCATCCTTTAAGCACTTCACAGAGGAAAACTCAAAATGATCTTTATCATTTTGTGAATTGTTTTTTCTGGCCTTATGGTGTTCAGGGGCGTCTTGAGTATTCAGGTTGTTTTCACAACTTGAATGTGACACTAAGCCCACGGATGAAGGTGTCTGACTACGGCTCGTGCTTGTCCAAGCATATTCATGCTGGTCTTCTCCGTTGGAAGCACCTGTAGACAAATCACTTCGACACATACAATTTTTAATGGATCGGTATGCCACTCTGTTCTCTATAGTCTCTGAGTAGGATGAGGACTCTTGCACAATGTGCTCAGAGAATTCCTCACTGGATGTAGTGTGGAGGCTATCCACAGAAGCCATTTTTTTGTGGACTACTCTTCTCCGGGAAGATGTGCTGGAGCATGATGACCGTGCATGCCAGGTTCTTCGTACACTGGACTCTTCCTTCTGGGATATGTACATGGGATTTTTCCAAATGTCATAGTCCTGGTGTTTCTTGCCACAGCTATGACAATGATCCTCATCACATTCTGATTCCTCAAGTTTTGACATGTAAGAATCAATATCACAGGGATATAATGACTCTTCTGCCTCTGAGCTGGCTTCTGGGTTCACTTTCTGTTTGGGGTCTACTCCACTGTCCTCCTCTACACCTTCACAAGGCATCTGGTTCATCAGATTGGACTTTTTGATCTGGGTGGACCATTGCAAAGTCTCATCATTTAGCAAGCGGAAGCGAACTTTCATCTCAACGGACAGGCTACCATCCTTGTTCACATGTACCCGTTTCTCTATGTCATCATTGATCAAGGAATCGATCAGGTCCCCAGGTTTTGGATGTGAGCAACTGTTTGGGAAAGGTGCGTCATTATCCGGTGAGGCAGTGAGACCATTAGGATATGACTTTTCTGATGATAAAGAAAACCTCATTGACCTATTGCTTGATGGTGTCCTTGGATGGATAACACTTTTTTTGGCTTTCAGTCCAAAGTTCACTGGAGTTTGAAATAGGTGAAGAAAAGAAAGATGGAGAGAAATGTTAACTTATATAAAGATGATGCATAATATATAGATCAAACCCTCAAACTAGTGAATACTGATATTATTCCATTAAAGCTAATCCTATGGTCATTTATCTAGTTTGAAAATTTGGCTTTGACTAAGTGATGTCCCTAAATGTTAAGTTTTGAATGAATAGTTTGTATTAAAATCTTCTATACGTTATTAGTTCTCTAAATCTAAATTGAAGCACAAACACATTTTATGTTGTATGATGTTCATACCAGGAAGTAAAAAGATATATATACAAAGCAATTTAGTCTCAAAGTTTCTGTATTTTATTATATTTCAAATATCCCTTTATTTACCTGCACAGGATTTCATCCTTATTCAGTCAGGGAAAAATACATTGAGAAGAGACACTCTTCCTTAGTTAGAGGTCAAGTGTCACACATTTATTGTGCATCATCCACGTCTTCACTCACATGCCAGGAAGAACAGGTGTGGCCATGTGGACCAGAGCAGCACTGTCCCTGCAGGGATGTGCTGCTATGAATAATTATAATGCTTGTTAAAATATAAAGAAAAAATGGGAAGGGAATTGTAAGCTGGTGATAGTTACAAAGAGAAATGGTTGTAGTTATAGAGACAATCAGCGATAGTAAGGGACTTCTAAGAACTGTAATCCTAAGCACATCTCTATGGACAAGTGCAGCGATCTGCATAGATTTATTGAGGTCCTCGACCCCTCATTTCAAGCACAGTACATTGCTATCATGCTGTCTTGCAAGATATGCATCTATCTTGTTTCTAATACATGTGTTTGTTCAAAGCTTACTTTTATATATCTAGACAACCACATGCCTCTCTGGGCATGCGGACGTGCAGTAGAATAGAGGGTATTTTAGGAAGGAGGTATTAAACAGGGAGCACACCAGCCAAGATCAATAACATGTGAAATAGCTTTTATCTAACGATCCTTATGCATTTGAACTGACATGTTTTCTTAGTTTCTTGATGGGCAAAGAGCTTTGGTTTACTTCCACTACTCCCTCCCATTCTTGGTGTCGGAGGTAGTGAGGGTGGGATGCCTCTGTCCTTAAGTTTCTACAACTAGTTGTCAACACTAGTTAGTCTTTCCTGGCTCCCTCGTATTGACAATGGAGAGAAACAGGTGCACCTCCAGAACGTACTTCATTTCATCCTAAACCAAATCCCTAATATAGGTGAGATGAATTGCCCTTTGGAAATGGGAAGTTTCTCTTCATAGGCTACTGACTGTCCTGGCTTGATTACCTGCAGTCTTAGATAAGCCATGATGAAGTGCTTAAGAAATATCATCCTGAATAATCCATAGCATACTCCTTCCTGAATATAACCTTTCCATAAAAACATGCTCTGCTCCCAAAGCGCTATACCACAGATGGAACCTGCAGGAGAAACTGAGTCTCATGCCAACAGGGCATCCTCTGATGCAGGCAAATGCAGAAATGCAGGCATTATGTGAGAGACAGACAAGGGGATAGTGGATTCGTGGGAAATCTCAAGGGTTTGGGGGGTCTCAGAGGCAGACACAGGAAAGGAGGGAGTTCTGGAAGGAAAAGGAGACACAGAGATATGAAAGAGGAAGGGAAGTCAGCCAGACACAGGGAGCATGCAAAAGAAACACTGGAGGGTGTAGGGAGGAAATCCTACAAGGAAACCAGAGAAAAAGAAGGGGAGGATGGAAAGGCTGGGGAGGCAGAGAGAAGGAAGTACATTTTGCATATGAAATCTCCATGCTGGGGCAGTACAATAGGTGCCCGTAATCTCCATGGCCTGGAGACAACTGTGCAATACGACCCAGAGTTTTGCTTACTTTCATTGTTTTCATTGACATTGTTGCCAGTGCAACGGGGAGCCAGGTCGGGCAGCTTCTCCACCGAATGTTTCCTCAAATTCTCCATCGATACAGGTTTAAAAGGCTCCCGGCCAACACACACCAGTATGCTGGGGCAGTGAAGCAGAGCCTGCATGCTGTCGATCTAGAAAGAGAAGAACAAGTGGATCACCATGAGCTGTTAGACCCAGATTATTCCAGGCCCAGAATCAAATGACATTAATTATCACCCAAAATAAAATAAACATAGTTCTGGAGAACTTCAGGGTCTACCAGAGCCTATTGGCAGGTTCTGTTGCAGTATCCTTCTACTGACAGAGAAACTCTGATGTTTTAATCATATCTCCTAAGATAGGGAAGTGAAGGGAGAGATTGCCTAAGGGAGAAGACATCTAATTTATCGCAAAGTTTTACATCTTCTGGGAAAGATTCAGGCATAATCAATGTGGCAGTAAGAAATGAGGTGGAACTGGAGGCTTTTCAGTTTCCCTTACAGAGAGTTATACTGTATTTCTTCTAATTCCTGTATGGGACAGCAATTATTACCTGGTAAATGCTACATTGACCATTACTTCTCTTCCTTGCTTTGCTCAGGAAAGGACAAGAACTTCCCCTAACATTACCTCAAATGTTGTTGTCTCAAATATTACCTCAAGTGTTGCCTCAATGCTGGACAAAATGGGACACTGTCCCTCAGTGCGGGAAGTGTCTGTGAGGGACTCTCTGCTCGTCCACAAGAACCCTGGCTTAGACACCGCTCCTCCATCTTCACCACATGACCTGTTTCTGGATTACACACCAAGTCCTTCATGTCAGCTGCAGCTAGTAACAGGGGCCAGGGCTAGACGTGGCAGAAAGTCACTTTTACCCAAATACAACCTTTACCTAGGATCTAAAAGAACAGGAGTCAGTCTTTTGGTGAGCACTGGCTACACAAAGTCTGCACTCCTCTTCCACCTTGCTTCTGCAATCCCTTGTTTGTAAGACTGAAGTTAAGCTCCCAGGTAAACCACTTGTTTGCTTCTAAAATGATGAGAGAGCTCTCTTGCTGTCTGAGAGGGCTTTAGAATGGCCAACACCTGGCAGCTTTGTGCCGTCAAGTGTCTCCACAATCCAGCTAGGATGTCCCTTCCTCCTCAGACTGCTACATCAGAAGAACATCTCTAGAGCATATGGGGACTCACCAACAAGAAGTGACCGTGCAATGGGCTACAAAGTTGTTAGCTAGCACCTGTGGCAGGCTGAGCGCTATCTTGCCCATAAGATGCACCCTGACCTCACTGTGTCAGTTAATCATCAGCCCTTAAAGTAGCAACCAAGTATGGAAGAGAACAAATCTCAGAGGAGCCGTGATGACAGTTCTGCAGTTGTCACACGTGCCTGGCATAACAGAGAATGAAGAAAGAACCTCATTCTCTAAATATTGCTACAGCAAAGGAATGAAGGATCAGACCCCCTTAGTTAGTGAAATGTCTATGGGGTTTTCTGGGATTGGTTAGTACCATTAGGGATTTGAGAGGTGCCAAGACAATAGTGATGGATCTTGTGCAAATAAGAGGGGGGGTGAATGTGTGGAGGGTGAAAGAACAAGACAGAGAGAGAAAGAATCACACTCAAGATTCAGTTAAATGCTTCTGGTCATTTTTCTTACAGTAAAGCATATCACATCAACTTTAGTGGCAATACACTAAAATCCCATTGTCTTCCCATTATTTTTTATTTACTTTGCATTATAAAAACACTGGGAACCTGAGGCCCGTTGAATTTGGTGCTATAAAAATGCACAGTAAGAGAAGCTCTGCTCTCTAAAGCTTTTATTAAGCAGCACTGTGTGTAAAGCAAGAAAGCTGCTAAGACTATGTGATGACTACCATGAAACAGAAACAGAGAACAACCCACAAATCTCAGTCCATGTCTACTGCTTGTCATTTGTCAATAAATCCCCTTGTGGCCCATGTATTTCTAAAGGAAACGTCTTTCTAGCTGACTCAAAAAGCGTATAGAAAGCCTGTACTTTATAAAAGACAATATTATGAGAAGGTTTTTGCCATCTGTATATTTCTTTTCCTTCTTTACTTTCCTATTCTTTTTTCTTTTTCATTATTTTACTGAAATCTTTTGCCATGTCCTCATACAAGCAGAAAAAAAGGTAAGCGTAAAAGAGGAGAAAGATAAAAGGAAAAAGAGGGAGAGAAGAAAGTAAAATAGACATGAAAACTCTTCCGACTCTAATGTGAAACAACCTGTCTTTAAACCTCTACTAAGTTTAGGAACTATTCCTATTTCTAAAGGACATATTTTCAGGGAAAGCTATTTTTCGCCCAGGACATTTCCTCACGTGGTACTTTGTCTGTATATAGATACTGCAATTACACTCATCACCTCTGTGTTCTGCGTGTAGAAAATAGATGGTGCCAATGACGCATCTTCAGGAATCAATGGAGCTGAGCTAGCTGAGTTATTGAATTTATATAGACTGCACAAACCAAATCCTTTCATGTGGAATACACTTGTGTTATGTGACTTAAAATAAAGGGTCTTTCACGTAGTGTTTCTGGCATCATCAACTCTTTAGCAGTGTTTATATCTATAGCATAGCTTCTCTTCCTGATATCTTGCAAGCTTAATCTCTTGGAATTTGTAATTGTAGAAATTCACCTTAATTTGGGAAATCAGTACTTCTAATGCTTCATTGCTAAAAAATTTTGTTAGTTGTGTATCGAACTGAATTTTTCCTAAAGGTTAAATAAATCATTTTTCTCTCGAGTGGTTTTAACCCAACATCCGTTCTGTTAGGGCAGTACGGTAATGTGGAGTTAGAATAATAGTTCATCTCAGTTTGCTCAGCACAGACCTTTCACACACTGCTGCATGAATCCCATCCTCTCAACAAGACATGGCTGCCTGGGCTCTACAGAGGACACCTGTCTTCAGGGTAATCAGTATGGCCTTTTCTATGAGTGGTAAATTATTTCTAAATAGTACGTCCCCTTTTAGGTGTTTAGTGACTCGCATCTCACTCAGCATGTCCCGTGATGAGGTCCAGGCATTGCTTCTTAGATTTGCTTTTTAAGGAATATATAAAAAATATTTATAATATGAAAGGCTTAGATCCTGAACCTGCAGGCCAGTGTCTACTGTTGCTCCTGAATGTGGTGAGTGAAATACTGGCCCCATTTCAACCAGTGGTAGAATTTCCCCTAGCTTTTCTGGAGTCTGAATCAAAGTGCTCACAAGTAGGACACAATATGAAAACCAGAAGCTTTCTTTTGCTATCCTGCAAGAGAAGTGATTCTGTTCTGCTTGGACATAACAATCAGCAGGCAAAGAGTTATTACTACTTGTGAAACTGTATCTTCCGTGCACTTTCTGCCACTGATTTTCATGCTGGGGAAGAAACAGAATATAAACCAGAAAATTTGTGAAGTGGCTTGAGAGATCAGATTACAAGATTTGGCAATAACCATGGCAAAAAGCAGACACAGTAGCTATTTACATTTCAGAAACACATGAGCCCCAGAGAAAGAGATGAAATATTAATCTGATTAGGTTATGAGAAAATAATCTGATGCTGAATTGCTGTTCAGGATGGGTAAGAGTTGGGAATGTTCTTGCAGAGAGGACAGTGTGAATTCCAGCGTATGGGATATTGTTCGAGGCTGAGATGTGTCTCCCCAAGCACAATCCTAGTCTAACTCTCAGGAGTTATCTTACTCTACAACTATTTATTCTGGGATGTAGGCTTTGTACAGCGGTTTTATAGAATCATAGAATCATTTAGGTTGGAAAAGACCTTTAAGATCATTGAGTCCAACCGTAACCCTAATACTGCCAAGGCCACCACTAAACCATGTCCCTAAGCACCACATCTACACTCTTTTAAATCCCTCCAGGCATGGTGACTCCACCACTTCCCTGGACAACTTGTTCCAGTGCTTGACAACTCTTTTGGTGAAGAAATTTTATAAGCAACTTCTGTAAAGGAACACATTGCCATAACTTCCCTTAGATAAGTTGTGAAAAACAAGTAACAGGCATCCTTCTGCGAATGTTGAAAACAAAGGACAGGAAGATAATAACTAGATTTTGCTTCAGTTTTTGGACATCTAAAAGTTAGGTGTGTAGGACTGAGCTGGTCAACCAAGGTGATATATTCAGTGTAGAAAGGGCAGTTCCTGTACTCTGCATTGAACATCTCTCCTACTGTGAGACAAATCACTCTCTGAAGATGCCTCTTTCTCCCTTGGTATAAGAGCTCCATGGAATGATTAGGAGACACATAAACATCTAAACTTCAGCAGATTAACTCCAGCCAACATGACCACTCCATAGTTATCAGGAAGCATCCTCTGAGCTGAATATTGAATAGCAGGGTCCCAGGCCTGTGCTTCTTCTTGAAGATCATGTTTTTTCAATGAGTTGTTGCTATTAATTGCCGTTTTAGGAATACGGTCATTATTAACTTCAGTTGTATAATATTGCGTGTGGCATAATCCCAATGTAAGTAAAATCAGTATTAAAGTATGTTTGGCCAGACATTATAAGTCTGGCCTGAAGCATGCCTATCACTACAGTAAAAAGCAAATTATTTTAAAGGATCCCTTAAATTCCTTGCAGTCAGGGAAAACCCAGGACTTAAGAGGCCGTTGTTATCTGACCTTTATCGTATTGGATTATTTATCTATTTATTTATACAGGAAATTCTATTTAAACATAAGAAAAAATCTTTTTCATTGTGAGGGTGGCCAAGCACTGGAACAGCTTGCTCAGACATGTAATGGCATCTTCATCCTTGGAGATATTCAAAACTCAGCTGGACACCTGAACAGCCTGCTCTAGTTGACTCTGCTTTGAAAAGGGAGATTGGATGAGATGACCTTGGCTTCTTCCAACCTCAATGGTAATGTGATTCTGCAATTTATTGTAGGAGAGAGAGTTATTTTCATCTAGACATCAGCCTGAGGAAAAGCGTGGTGGAATTCAAAAAGCAGAAGGTAGATGTTCTCATCTGCCTTAGCTGTCACAGTCAGCGGAGAAAAATAAATGCCAGTGGGATGGGATGTGTTTCATTCTAAAGCAGCAATAAAATCTTAGATATTTAGTACTTTCTTTTAAGGTGGGAAGTAGATCAGAAAAGCCCAGTGAAATAAAATAGTGGCTAATGGTTAGTCAGCACAGATTTTTTCCAACATTAAAGTATTCTTTGTTTGCTCAGAGATGCCATTATCTTTTCCGAGCAGTAGCCTGTAAGGAAATCCTTCTGGTAAAGATTCCCCACTTCCCCCTGGCTGCCACAGCAAGATTCTTGAGTACCCATGCCAGGATACCATATTACAAGAAAACAGTATTACATCCCACTCCAATTTAGCCACAAAAACCAAAGGCAACTGATTGTGAGTACTTAAAATCCAGTGATCATCTGAAGGAGCTGTGATGGAGAAGGGAATGGCCTGCCATATTGTTTGTCCATTAACTCATCACACTTGATGGTAAGTCTTCTTTTACAGTCTAGTCTTCTGGCACAATGGTGGAGGACAATCAATATTTCTGGGGGACACGTTATTTCACACCAGGAAAGCCACCCGATACAGGTGGTAAATCCCCCATTTGACATGCCTGCCTCTTTCACTGACTAGAGAGAAAGTCAATCATCTCAATGCAGTTGTCTAAATGTAGATGTCTAAAGCAATTTGAGATGTTCTAGGGTATTTATTGAGGATGGTAGACAGAATAAAAAACTGTCTCCCAGCAGACTGTTACTTGAAAGCTGAGAAGGAAACATCCAGAGTATTCATAAAGAGACAGTTAGAAATTTGTCTTCATTTGCAAGCTGAATCCCAAAACATGTTAACTTCAAGAATATTTTGATATATAAGTGAAAAGTGAAGAATAAAATGGAAAAAAGTTAATAGCTTATGATAAAGATCTTTGATAGGTTAGGAAAGAGTTCCTTTGGATCGCTCAGGCCCCGTTCAAGCCCTGCTGTGAGTTCCCTCTGTGTAATTACTCTGTCATAGGAGCTCACAGGAAAGGTTGCTTACAGTTAAGGTACTTGAGATTCAGAGACAAAATCCACTAAGCAAAATTTACAGGGAATAATCTCTAGCAGTTTGCACTCAGTGGATTGAAATAGACTCCCTCTGAAGTTTTATTGCATAATCCCTGAAAATGAAATTAAGTTTCTCAATCTTACTGTAAAATCTGATCCAAATCCCACTGTAATCAATAGAGAGAAACTTGTTGACCTCTACAGACTCTGGGTCAGGAACCAAGAGAATTATGGAGGCTGTGAGTTACGTTCTGGACCAGAAAGCAGAAAATTTGTTGCCAATATTTGTCTCTGTTGCAGTATTTTTGTTCATATCGATCATCTTCTGGCCCACAAACCACTGTGATGTCTTAAAAATCAAGTGCTGCCTTGTGAAAAAAATCGCATTTTGCTGTGCTTTACACCTGTTTACACAGACTCTCCCAAGGAAATATCAGCTACGTCTTTTGGTTTCATTGAAGTTTTTGTACTTCTGACAATAAAATCGTGATTTTTCAAAGCAGTAAAACTTTTGCTTATTTGCATACATCATTATCGCATACCACAGGAACTCCTGATCACAGTGGTGTATGTCATGTATGGATTGGTTGAAAAAAGCTAAATGTTATTTCAATAAAAATGTTTCATAGACTTTACTCTGAGCCCCATTGGGGAGGCCACCATGTATGAGGTGGAAATGAAAGGACATCCTCTCTTCTGAACTACGTGTTTTTTGGAGGGGTTCGGTGCTATCCATTGGAGGATGGATTATCTCCATGAATGTTAGTCTATGGTACCTGCCGCAAAGGGGCTGTGATCTCAGCAAGGACCTCTAGGTGCTACTGCAACACAATTAATAATAAAATGTCATCAACACCTGAACAGAAGACAGACAAACATAACATCTATAAAATAAGGAATCTGTTGCTTGTGGAGAACATGCTGTCCTCTGGCTCTTCCCAGAGAACAAAGAACCTTCATAAACCTTACTCACCTCAGAAGTTGAATATAGATACCAGTTTCTGGTGAAGGTAAAAAGTAGGAAATACCCTTTGTTTTTCCTTTACTGGCTACCAGCCAACCAAAGACATTTGAAAGAGTCAGGGAGAGAAAGACAGAATGGGAAATAATGCAATACACTGTTGAGATCAAAAGTGCATAAACTAATCCACCTCCCAAAGAAGTGCAAAAATGTAACGGAGAAACAGGAAAAGTGTGTAACAGACATGTTCAAAAAAGGGCTAACAGGCTGCGTTCATTGCCTGTCATGCTGACTCATTGCTTTGTTTCCTTGTGCTCTTTCGTCTGTTCCGTTTCATCTTTCATTCAGATTTACAGCGCAAACAGCCCTTCTGTTTTGTAGTTGTACTTCGCTCAGTCCAGGAGGATCCAGGTTCCGAACCGGGGTACATCACTTTAACTATAATGAATTTTGTATTTTATTCATGCAAAGAACTCATTTGCCATTCCCTTCCCAAGACTTTGCACTGCAGGAATTAGAGAGTGGTTCTTCTGGGGAGTGGTTTTTTAAAGCTACGCTAATCTGTTGGTCAGAAGGTGAATCACGGGGTGTTGTCATTCCCTGCCCACATACGTATTAGCAAATCAGCGGAAGAAAAGAAAGTGGAAGGTATAGGAAAGTGCATTACTTGACCTCACTTTCTCTAACATCAACATGGACAACTTCTCCCACACCCTGCCACAGTGGAACACCCCTTTTCCCATCTGCAGAAATGCTGGTGGACATGGCATGAGTGTGTATTTGACGAGCAGCCAGAAGGCTCTCCCCAAGCAAGAGCTAATATTGAACTTCAAGTAGGGAATTATTGCATAGGGATGGATCTGCTCCTCTGCAAACGGTATCACCCAAACGATCAGTCCAGAAGAGAATACACAGCATCTCTTTCTGTCCCACAGAACACCAAAACTCACACGGTCTCCTACACACCACATCAAACCTCAGCTCTCAAACTCCACATGCAGGAAGAAGACAGATGCCAGGCTCCTGCAACAGCAGGTAATCCACTAAACATAAATTACACGCTGCTACTTTTATTTGATTCTTATATCATGGGAATGTGGGCCAGTCCATTGCTAAAGATGCTGAAATGCAGCAATATAAAATGATTTGTCATATCAACACTTCTAAAAACATCAGCATCTTCTAGAACTGCTCAGACGCGAGCTGTCTAGTTTTCTGTTTTGACCACCGTGTAAAGTTGCATGAAAAATGATAGCCTTGGGAGTTGTGATCTGGAAATCAGGCCATGAAGCGCACGAACAGCCAAGTAAAATATGTGAAAGATAGAGGAATAATGCACTGCACTGCTTTCTCAGTCAACCACAGGCAAAGATCATGTTTAGCTATTGCACTGCTGGCAGCTTTTCCTGGAGTACTGGCAGATGCCTTTTCCCTGTGTGTGACACTTTGCACATGCATAAAGAAAATGCTGGGACTCGGGCCCTGGAAATAGTCTAGATAAACATGTCTTTCAGCAGATCGGAAGAAATACCGCAATCAGAAGTTCAGTGGCCATTGGAAATCATTTGGGTAAAAGCAGAAGAGAAACGCTGCATGGAAAAAAAAGAGTAAGGAAGAGGAAAGACTGAAAAAAAGGCATGAAAAAAGCAGGAAAGTTTTTGAGAAGCAAGTGAAGAGGACAAAAAGGGGAAAAAATGTTTTACAGCCCGGTGCAGTTTGGAAGACAAGCTCCTAGCTTACTGCCTACGTATGAGGGCTGCCACGGTTACTGCCTCTGAGAAGGATAAGCTGGTTCCTGATGAAGACTATGGGAGGCTTCCTGAGGACTTCCACTGAGTGCTGGATTGAGTGGGGGAAATCCCCGACACTGCACTCACTTCATATGCAAGCTTTTGACGGCCTTTTCCCTGTCAGCTCAAAATGGGGTCTGAGACTGTTCTAGTTGAAAATCAGTCAGATAAACAGAAAATTGCTGTTAAGGGTGTAAATTTCAGCATAGAAGAGAGGAAGGCATTTCTTAGAAAGTTTTTGCTGCTGATATTTTCCGTCTTCTGACTCGCTGAAAATCCTCACTGAGATCAGAGTCCACCACTTGCTCTTTTGGCACCAGGGTCATTAAATCTGGTCCATCCAACATCAGCATTTGAAAATCATGAGTCAAACTAACATCCACCCCACTGCAAGTGCCTGCCTTTATCCTCTCCAAGGGCAGGATTATCTTAAAAATTGACAAGTCTTGAAAAATATCACGCATTTGGTTTTTGTGATGACTGAGTCAATGGGAAGGATATGGTTCATGAGTTCAAGCTTTACCCCATGGCCAGAAGTTCTCAAAGCTTACTTGTTTTATATGAGGAATATCTACACCATGGATGAAAACTTGCTCCGGCTGGAAACTGTGGGTGGAAAGAGTGGAACACAACATAGATGTGCTCCAATTAGTTTTAGGAGCTGGGATGGAGTATATATAAACCCTACTGCTTCTAGATCAAGCTCATAGATCCGTATGACATTGTTCCATGGTCTCACCACCCCAGGTATCTCTTAGCTTAAACATTTGTGCATTTTGCTTCATGAAGAACTATGGATAGAGCCTGTAGACTCCAGAAGCTCAGGGCATAAAGAGAAACACATCTAGGTGAAACCTCTAGTTTAATTGAATAGAAGTTTTCCTGTTATTGAGTCCAGAGTTTCATCTTCAATTTACAAAGTCTCTAGTACAAATATGAAAGCTGGAAAGCTGTTTACGTCTACACAGTAAACTGAATTTATTTCAAAAAGGGTGTGAGTCAAAAGAGAACCAGACCTTGCTGAGTTGCAGCAGAATCCTTTGAATTCTCTGTTCAGGACCCAAAGGAAGAAGAAAATTGATTAAAATGCAAAGCATGCTATCTTTTCCTCTCCTATTATTGGTAGAAATACCAAAATCTGAATTTAGAAAGACAGATTTCCCTGTGAAAAAAACCTGCCTCTCCTGCAAAAGTTCTTTGCAGAAACAAAGATTTCTACTTAAAGTACTTTAAAAAAAATTCACAGTTTTCCCAGGAGAGGGTGGAATTCTGCTATTTTTTGTGCTCTAGGTAAATGAATAAATAGAAGCATAATGTTCACAAATATCGTTGCATATACTCAATAACGTGATTGGAATTGTCTTTGCGCTGGATTAAATTCAAAAGAATTTGGAAGTAATTACACTTTGCTACACTATTATTGAAAGAACAAAATCTCCTCAGGCTAAGGGAATCATTTGCATTTGGTATATGTTAGATAAGAAAGTATTAGATTTGGTATATGTTAGATAAGAAAGTGGCTAGCACATGGGGTCCATTTAACTACATCTCGTAAGGCACTAGGCCAAATGATTTCAGGGCATCTCAAAGGTTCATAAAACACACCTGGATATGAGTCTTCTTATGGATCAGGTTCATGGAAAGTTTTGCTGAGGTTTACAGATCACTTGTGTAAATCTCATTGGAGTCATTGTGGTTTTGGCATGGAATCAGAGAATATTGAACCTGAAACCTGTGGTTTGTTTTTAGACTATGAGTCACACACAGGGTGGGTGGAAAGTGGTACAGCTCACTTGATAACAACGGTTTGCACCAGATGAGGGACTTAAATTGGTTGCAATTATTCATACCTGAACACAGCAAAAAACCAAGTGTCACAGTGAATATGTCAACATGGAACTAGAAAAATTAACTATCCCAAGGAGGGAAATTATCGCCTTTCTTCTCTTATTGTTTATAATACACCACATTTTAAACCAGCTCGTTTGCCTCCATGTATCTTATTTCCCTCTTACAGTTCCGTCAGGGTCTTGATGACACCTGTCATTAAGACGGATGAGCTTGGTAGACAGCCCAAACATGACTGGCCTAGAGGATGCCTGCGGGCAGTCTACAGATGTCCTAGAAATGGCTATGTGAATGTGTAAATCTCAGTCAGGAAATATGTCAGACAAGCCTGTTTCCTGGCCTTACACCCTAAGGTCGCTGTAAATGCAGTCATTATCAGGAACGATTTAGTAATAATAGTCAGGCCAATACCTTTACTAATAACAGCTAAAAATAATAGTTCTGTCTTTACTGCTAAATTAAACAATTCTGGATCCAGGACGCTGGAACAGGGTTGCCTGTACTGCTAAATTGTTGGAATGCTCTTTCATACATTTAAAGCCTGCATCATCTGTCCTTCTCCCAAGCAATTCCTGGGCAGATCTGGGAGTTAACATACACCAGGGACCTTCCCTAAGAGGTAGCTTGACTGTGGCCACCCAATTTTAGAGGCTGTGGAAATTAGACCCCATTTTGGAGGCTACATAGTACAACTATGTATAGACAGTGTCATTTGCTATCAGGGCCAGAGTATGTGCCCCGGTATTGTTCTGTCTACTAGAATAGATGGGGCTACTTCTGGCTGAGGAAGATTTTACCCTACAGATTGCTGGAGACTGGAAAGGCACAATGGGGAAAGAATCACTTCATGTGGGCTCTTCTGTCTTTCTCCAAGACTGCTGCAACTGGCCACTGCCAAAGATGTCTTGATTTGACCCAGAATGGTTAGTGTTGCCACAGCATCTAGTGTGTCTCATTCCAAACTCTACACAAACAGAAGAAAAATGAGGGTCCTTCCCCAAAGGAGTTTCTCATAGCTAATCCTTTACAGTCCCCAATTAGTGGTGCCTGAGGAAGCATTCCTTAACTCATGATTGCTCCCCTGATTAACTCACACAGTAATTCTCTGATGCCTCAAGGAAATTTGGTTGCATACAGTGCTCATTCTGTAATGTTCTTACTTGTAGAGTCTAAGGCAAAAGAGAGTCTTTCTGGTCATCTACTCTGCCTTTCTACATAACAGACTGGATCAGATTCACTCATTAAATATAACAACTTACGGTCAGCCTTGAGTGCGTCTAAGCAAAAAAAACATCTAAGTTTTGGCCTGACTCCAACAAACATAAAACTAGCCACATCCCTTGGAAAACTCTTCTGATGGTTGATAAATCCCATTTGAGAAGCTCATGGTAATTGCCACCAGTAGCCGTAAACTATGTAGGCTATTTGCCATAACACAATGTGGTTTCAAATGCCATAGAATAAGGAGTATTGGATTTTAAGGAAGAATTTGGTTTTGTTTTAATTTAAGTCAGTTAGTAAAAGGAAGGCCTAGTGATTCAAGAGTAAGTGCAGAAATCAGGACATCTGTGACTAGACAAATACTCATGTTGCTGGGTTCCTGTGACTTAAAGAAGTCTTAATGACTGTTCAGCTGGGGGACCCTGGATAACTGCCATTTGTAAGGGAAATCCTCTGTTGCTGTACAGTTGCTGCCACCTAATCCTACACGTCATTTCTTATAGTTTAATCGTCTGTGAGGATTTCTGGCCTTTCTATGATCTCTGTCTGCCTCTTTGCCGCTAAAGGCATTCTTCCATCTCCAGAGACAGGCTGTGGGGATCTGCACATAGATGCATTCTTCTGTGGTTTATACCATGAAGAAAGAAAATCTACTGGGTTGTATAAGAACTTCTCAGAACAGAGGTGAAAGTCCATTTGACGGAGAAGATAACCTACAAATTTTACTCTACCTTTTTTTATTGAGATATTTGCTCTTAGTAACACACCTAGTTCTTTTTTAGTGTAGTACTGATACCCCTAGTAAAAACTAGGAAAGCTGCAATTTTCAACTCTCTCAGGCAAGTGATCTTCAGATGTAGAGTCCTGTGTCTTATGTTTGCTGATATTTAAATATCTGTAGTACTTTAAAACAAGTGTATGAAACCTTGGGCTTGAGTTAATTTCTCCTAATTTTAGGTGACTAATCTGAGTCAGTTTTCCGATCTTCTATAAACAACAAAGAGCGAACAGTAGGCAAAATAACCCCCCATCCTAAATGCCCAATAAGCTGATCAGACAGATTGAGTCCAGACCTGTCTATCTTTTAGTGCACAAACTTGCACTAAGTTTCACTGCCAAGTTAATGACATGTCAATGTTAACCTAAATAACAGATTCATCTATTTGGGCACTATTTTCAGTTAATCACCTGGAAAACGGTAACTAGCACCTTGACCTGAAAATAACTATACGATTTACACTTTTTACTTGCTGAAAATTTACCTGATTTTTCTAAACTAAAATCAAATTAAATTCCTCTTCACTCTCATAGTCAAATTACTGTTTTGATTTAGAAACTGACAACAAAAATCATGGTTAGTTTAGGAAAAGGGGCTCTTGGCCCTACTGAAAGCAGTGCCCCTATACTTAAACACCTATTCACTTCTCTGGGACTAGCTCTTCCTAGCAGGCAGTCTACTTGATGATTAAGAGCGAAAATACTGATTTCATCTCATTCAAGGTTTCAGAGGTTAGAATGAAAATTCAAATGTGTAAATTCCAATAGAACCACTCTGGATATATACTAACATTGGAACAAGTATGTTTCAGTCGCTGTTTCTACTGACCTGAGCTTTGTCTAATTATTACAGGCTAATTTTGTATTCATAGCACTTAAAGATACTCTGACCCAAGAGAAATTAAGGCCCCTTAATCTGGGCCACAGAGGAAACGAGCAGTGAATAGACTGACTTTTCCCAGGAAGTTCATATAGAATTTTGAAAATATGTGAGAGGTAAATAAGCAGACAAATGGGAGCACAAAAAGACAAAACAACAGCAAAATACATGTGATCACAAAAGCAAGAGCTCTGCTGGCCTCCAATGGATTTTGGTGCTACACCACCACCTCTGGCCTTACTGTGAGCTTCATCTGTAGTAGTATTCTACATAGCTTCCCATAAACTTTTGATTTTGTTTCATGAAAAAAAGAGGTAAAACTTTCAGTTCACTGCCTTAAAGAAATCACTAACATTTCTTCCTTTTCAGGTAAACCCTTAGGCTAAAGCCAATTTGAAAAAAAATGAGGGCTATAAAAATAAATGATACAAGTTTTATCTGGAGAAGAAAACATACTGATGTGCAAAACCAGTGAGATTTTCAGTCCAAAAGTTTGTTTCCCTGAGTTATGACTGAATTAAACTTAGATGTTTACTGGAAACATTTGTGGACTAGATGGACTACAAAAGGAAAAGAACACTTTTCTCTGCTTTTTGGCATCAATACTATATGAAAGGAACACAGGACAAGAAGTCTGTTCTATTTGGGTCTAAGTTTAGATGCACAGAAAGGTATAGGAAACCGAAAACTTGTAATACTGGTGTGTTCTGGATTTACTCAACAAAATGGTAAAGAAATTAAAACAGAGTCACTGGACAATATATGCCAAGCATACATTATGTCGCAGAGATGATTTAAGATTTGAGTTTAGACCTAGAGTTACAGTAGTAGAAGAAAACAAAAGCAGATTGAAGGGGCAGCACTCTCGGGTCTATGAATAACACTTTCATTGATGGAAGAGACCGATTCACCTGTAGGAGAGGAGACTTTAACTTTTGTGTTCAGTTTTCAATAGATTGGAGGAAAATTGCCAACAAGAGACATTGTAAACTTGCTTTTAAGTGCTGTGAATTATGTTATTCTACACCAGACAAATACAAAGCCAATCAAGCAGTAGTCCAGATACATTGCTCACAAATTAATCTTACTGTTATTCAGCTACTCTGTCAAATTTTGGGAATGAATGTCAAAAGTTACTGTTTCTCCTACTCCTAGTCCCCTTTCCAAGAAATAGTGACCTCTGTAATAAGGCTAGACAAAGACTAGTGAGAAAAGAACTTAACAAAATTATTAAAAGATAATTTGAATTATTATTCAGAGAATAAAATGAGAAACAAGGAAATACCCAAGAAATATAAAGCATCCAGACATCCTTGAGTAGTCATGGAAGAATGGAGGCATGTTTTCATTATCCCTAACAGAAAATGCAAGTGTAAGTATAAAGGCAAGATGTACAGGCAAAATTAATCTTCAGCATGAGTTGAAGTAGGTTATTTCAGGAAAACCCACAAATTGTGCCACAAATTCACCATTTTCACTCCTCAAATAAGTCATTCGTATCTGTGAAAACTCTGGGACACAACCAATTGTATATAGGGTACAGAGATGTTGAAGAAGAGGTATGACAAGAAAAGACGGGCAGAGGAGCAAAAATGGTTTAGAGAATCATTATGAAAGGAAAAGATTGGAAAGTCCAAGACAGAGCGATGACTTCTGTGGTTTAAATGCTTTGCACCCAATACTAGACTTACAGCTCAAAGAAGTCCTAATGGGAATGACCACGGAATGAGCGGTAACGAGCAATTAAAAAGCAAGAGGTAAATGATTGAAAATAAGAATGGCCAAAAAATCACTATAAAAGATTCCCCATAAAATATATTCATAATCACATATTTCCTAGCTATGTGTAAGCTGATAACATTCATCAGGTTGGACCCATAGTCACCTACCACTGCAATATTCTACATAAGAATAAAAGGAGTGCAAATTAAATCAATAAGGTACAGAAGTTGAACAAGATGGAAACAAAAATTTTCATATCCAAGAAAAGAATTCCAAGCAACCATGGAGAGGTTACTTGATGTTGTTTTATCCAAGCTCATATTTCTGTCGATGGAAAACATGGAATAAAAAAGGAAGGGAGAAAAGATCTCTATGGGATTCCTGGGATTTATTGCAGACAATATCATTATCACTACACAGAGGATAATCTTAAACTCCATGGCATGCCAGAGAAGATAATCTAGCTTCAACAAAGAGCATCAATATCTTTTGAATATCTTTTGAAGTGATGTTCATGCGCAGCTTGGGCTGAACCACCTGCAGAAACAAAGGCTGAATTTGGGTGGGGATGCAAAACAAGTGAAGATGCTATTGACACATTGTCTCCTGAAAAAACCTTGTCACTGAAAGCTTGTCACTGAAACTGTTAGCAAAGATGTTGGCGTGTAAATCTTAGTAGGTGCCATCAGATTCAAATACTCCACAACGACCACTTCTGGTAAATTAGCACTCATGTCATTCTAGCCATGTCTAACATGTGAGACCTCTTCAGAAGAAATGGAAGACAGGTTAGTCTACGTTACAAAGAGATTGAGAAGAAATCAGGAGAGTCTTGGGTTTTTCAGGAAATTCCTTTGAGAACATAAGAACAAAGGAATTGTCATGCCCCAAATTTATTATAGGAGTCCACCGCAATTGGCACGTTCAACAAATCATCAATACAAATGCGTCTCCTCATCCCACTCAATACCCTTATTACTTATGTATTTATTAGTTGTATTACCATAATGCTGAGGATCCCACATTATGAGCAGGACCCTGTTCTATTAGGAACTATGCAATGGCAAGGTGCTATCTGAGGCTCATCTTATTCTGTTGAATTCCCAGTTGCTAGACATGGAAAGGTTGAGCCTCTGTCGGGACATAACTCCAAGGAGAGAGTGAGAAACTCCATTACCAGAAGTTTTTTTAGGGTTTTATATTCAGCTGCAAAACATTGAGCTCTGGACTTCTGTCAGAAGTTGCCTCCCATTGACCCAATGTATGTATTATGTATGAAGTTCTTGAATGACCGAACAAGATTCTTCTACATCAACCCTTCATGTAATTGATGGGGAAGTAACTAATGTGACACTAACTACACAAACCCAAAGGATTAAGGTGATGTGGGTAAACTATCAGCCCCACGAGCTAAAGGATTTGCATCACAGGGAATGCAAATGCTGATGTGATAACACCTCTTAGAATAACTGACCAACGCCAGGTATCAGAGATACTCGCCTTCTTCCCATCCACAGTGTAGAGCTTCTTCACAGAGAAATGCAGGATCTCTGAAATCTCATCCAAGAGCATTTTGAAACTCCTGGCATTTCTGCGGTTCAATATAATTGAACGCCGTAAACCACTTTCTCCATTCTTAACTAGAGTGATTTTCTTGGGTATTCTGGGGCCCTGCTGGGTGAAAGGTGTGGAATAATCTTCAAGCTTGCCCTCCTGAGCTGCTCTTCTCAAGGTACTGGAGGGATAACCATTTCGCGGAGGGCCTGGCCTGCGTCTCCCAGAAGTCATGCTAATGGGTTTGACATATTTCTTGTCGGAGCAAAGGTAGCATCCTCCATCCTCCAGCTGGTCCAGCTCACTGATATAATGTATTCCTCGTGGGGTGGCGATGGTCCGTACCCCAAATGGCAGCGGTACCCGATGAGAGAGGTCATCCATGAGTGCATTGAAGCTCTTGAAGCTTCGCTGGTTGATGGCCATCTTGACTCCCGCAAACTGAGGATCTCCACTCTTGAAGAAGGTTATTTTTTTGGCTGGTGGTACCTTGGTGATAGTGCTTGCCCGAGTCACGGAGGGAAGGGGCTGCTCATAGTTGAAAGAGCTGGTGCTTGACAGGTAGTCAGCAGGCACCTGAGTCATCCCTCTTGCTTACAGGTAACTATGAGAGAAGCAAAAACAGAGTAGGGTTGCTTGAGTCATGCAGAATCAGTGCCAAACTAGTATGGTGGTAAAGTTTGTTTTCCTCACAACAGTTTTACCATCTATGTTTGATCAAGAGCAGACTGTACCAACATGGAGTTATGAACTCACTGGCTCAGGTAGATATGAGGAAATACAGCAGGAAGAGTTGCCATAACCCTGCTCCTCACAGTTAGACCATCTTTGTCCTGCAGATGCCAGTGAGAATTCAGTCAGTGTTAGTTGCTCCTGAGGCACAACAAACATGAGTCAGACCCCAAGCAAAACCCACAAATATTGGTATTTGTATATTGTTGTCCTTTTGAGTTTTGTATCTTCCTTCTTTGTGTTTTTGAGGTTTTCTCTGAAACTATCAGAGCCAGTGATTACTTCATTCTTATTTTTACAAGCAGAGCGCTGAGATTCTCATGTAACCCTTTAATCCTGTGAACTGGCGCATAACAAAAACAAAACAAGACTGAATTTGCTCACGTAGTGATTGCACATTGTAGCACACAAGTACACTTGAGAGTACTGAGGGGCAGAGTAGTCTAGTTTCAGAAAAACCGTATGTGGTCATGCCATAGTGTGCCAAGGCAAGATCAGGATGAAAATCCGTGGCAGTTATGCAAACAAATAACGGTAAGCCCTCAAATAGAACTACAAAAGTTAGTTCTACTAAACAGTGGGAAAATATGAATTCAGCCTAAACACAGATGTGAGGAGAACGATCTGTCCAATTTGTGTCAGACCAGCTTGTGTCATTCACTTTTAAAAGCTAAGCTGACTGTAGTTGGTTGAACCCCACCTTTTGGAACCCAACTGTTTGTAATGTCCTTGCCATGATGGATACAAGTGGAAAAGAGACTAGAGTCTACCCTTTCTTGCTTGCCTTTATCAAATGGATTGTCTTGAAAGTCAATCATCAAAAAATTCAGACCCCACATGGAACAAAACGAGAAGATGCCAATAAAGAAGATGCCTTGGTTTTGACATGGGAAAAAAAAAAACCCAACACTATTTGCAGCCGCTAAAACATTGGCTGTAATGAGTATGACAAATGACTGCTTAATGAATATGAACAGTAATTCTACAGCTGACTGAGTTAGTTACTCAAACTTAAATGGAGACTCTCAAAATGGTATTTAGAGTTGTCATCTTCTGATCAGAAGTAACTGCTCACATATAGGCAGCAAAGCATTTAAATTATTAGTAAGGAATACAGTAGCTTGTAGAAGGTGGGTCTGGTTACAAGCACCTATATCCAACTCACTTTCCAAATTACATTCCTAGTTGATAGCAGTCTTCTCTGGCAACTCCAAAAAAATCACTCACAAGAAAGACTTTTTTTCATGTTCGCAAATAAGTTAGAAAACAATAAATGTATTTCTAATCACACTTTTACTTCGCTCTGCTCCTGGTTACACTTCTTGCAGCAGCTGAATAAAGTTCTGGTTTCAAGAAAATATTCATGTTACTCACAAATCGTTCTTTGGAGAACCAGTTTGGTGACCACTGTAATTAATGGGAGTTTTGTCATTGATTGCAGAAGTGCAGCATTCAAAAATCTGTAAATGCTTATTTTCTCCACATTTTAGAAGAAAACCATTATTTTCTTGCTATGCTACTCTCAAGTGAAATATTTGTGCACTTTGTACTACAGCAAATCCACTCCTGCAATAAATGGAATTTTAACCTCAGCTAGACAAGGAAGACATCAGTCACCATTTGAAAGATTATTATTTTGACAAATCTCTACTTTTTTATATCCATGCACACTGACAAAGATTTCCATATGATTTATTCTTTCCATGTACATATTTCACCAAGCAGTTATTCACTTACTTATTTCCCAGTTAAAGGTGAATCCATCACTCTATCTTCCAGAGAAAAATAAACTGCTCATGTCTCTATTTTTCAACATCTTTCAGAAAGGTGGCTCGAACTTTTTCTCCATGAGTCTCACATTAGAGCTTTCAGACTTAGGCAGCATTATTTCCAAACAAATACATTATCCAAATTGTAGTGCCTGGACCAATAGTTGTCCACAGTATGCTGGCTGCACTCCCAGAAATTTAACTGCTTCCCAAGGATTTATTCTACTATTTCAAGTTGTTAAATCATATTGAAGAAGTATAAAAAAATTAAAATTTGGGAAAAATCATAACATACTTTCCCAATACTAATTTTATTTGGGAATAATTTCACAAGACTGTTAAGGGATCACCAACGTGAAAGAATATTGACCCTTAAGTTTTAGGTGGTGGAGCTGGTTACCCATTGAAGTCTAGATGGTCTGTCACGTCTGATCTGATGTAGTAGTATATAATGTGAAGAAAGAGCCTTCCACAAAAACCTTGCATGAAATATAAATGGTTCCCACAGGGAGAAGTTTTGTATTGTTCATCTGAAGTTTCAGAACAGGAAGGGGATTACACTGAATATCTGGCAAGGCAAGAAAAACGGTCATCTTGCCCAAATACACCTTTTTACAGATACATAACGGGGGAGTCTCAATGTATATTTTTGTACTTACATTGAAATACTTCATGCCTCTTGCTCAAGATGACTTTTTCTTATAGAATATCCAAGAGATTAAAAATGAATCAACAAAATAATTAAAAAAAACCCCAATACAGCCATCTAACAACCTCCAGGATCTAATGCACTGAACAATGCAAGAAAACGCATTAGCAGGTTACATGCTGTCAATCAAACTGTCCTCAAAATGACTGACCACAGCTTGGAGGGTTAATCAGGACTGTGTTGCTAAGGATAGAAAGAAAAGCTACCTAAGCTGCTGGAGGAGACTCTCAAATCCACTGAGGCTTTAGACACAGTTTGCCCAATCCTTCTCTTGCTTGCGCCCATGTGACTCAGGTATAAATCTGACTCAGTGACACACCTCTCAAATCATACCAGTATAAGTGAGAATGTAGTCAAGGCCAAAATAGTTATATCTTCCTCTTGCATAAAGTCCAGCAGAGATCTGGATAACTTTCCTGAGCCCCAACCCCCCAGTCAACTCGTGAACCATACTTTGGAATCAGATTTATATTTTGGGTAACTCCAGAGAAATCAACGAAGCTGGAGTAAAAGTGATAATATCTCTTCAGGATTTGTGTATAGTTTATTACTTCTCAGTTGGTTGATAGTCACTTACTCAGGACATAGATGGCTGGGATTCATAACAATTTTTCAGTGAAATATTATCTTAACAGGAAAGTCTAGTGACTCCTAACCCAAATATTTTCAAGTTCATGGTAGATGTCAAAGTCAGATTCTCAGATGAGTGCTCAACAGCCAGATCACTGAGATTTGGGCATGAAATAAAGACAGACAAGCAACCTGTCAATGATAAATGATGGGAAATGACTCGTTCTTTCATAATTCAGCTATGATAGTCTTTCTGCTTTCTCTCACACTTCCTCTTTGCAATAAAAGACAT
The DNA here is from genome assembly GCA_013398225.1 of Steatornis caripensis. Lineage (NCBI taxonomy): Eukaryota > Metazoa > Chordata > Aves > Caprimulgiformes > Steatornithidae > Steatornis > Steatornis caripensis. Next base: position 107,676 of record VZSC01000342.1, on the reverse strand, counting down.
ATACACAACAGAAAAACAAAAGATCTGTTGGATTCAGGTACAAAATCAGTGGGAAGTCTCACTTTTGTATGTACTGGAATTCTGGTCTTCCAGCAACATTTATTCATTCCTTATGTAGCCATTGCAACTGTGCACCAGTGTCACTTACAGCACTAAGCACCCTCTTTTGTAGAAAGCCTTTATTGGAAGGACAGGGATTTGGGGATCCTGCAAGAATAGGTTCAGCAAGTTTTACATCTCAGATCCTTAATGTGAGTCTTCCAAATATAATGTTAGTGTTCAAGTCACTATGCAGTCTTCCCTGTATAGCATTGCTTTTCCACCTGTGCACATCACAACTTCCAGGGTCCAGAGACCATTCCCATGGTATACTTGACCCAGGAAAACAAGGTCATCTCTGTAGGCTTGCATCTACTAGAAGAGGTCAGCAACTCTACTGGAAAATTTGTAGGATTCCATCCATTGGAAAGATGGAACGCCTCATAGACGCCATTCTACTCAATCAGGACTGTGGCAGGCAGCCTAGCCGCTATCATTCAGTTTTCCACCTCAGTTCAAAATGACACCTCAAAAAGACTAAACCACAGGAGGCAGGCAAGTCATGCACTTCTAAATCCTATCATCATTGAATGGTTTGGGTTAGAAGGGACCTTAAAGATCATACAGATCCACCCCATCTGCAATGGGCAGGGACACCTTCCACCAGACCAAGTTCCTCAAAGTCCCATCCAACCTGGCCTTGAACACTTCGAGGAAGGGGGGCAGCCACAACAACTCTGGGCAACCTGTTCAAGTGTCTCACCACCCTTGTTGTGGAGAATTTCTTCCTAATATCTAATCTAAATCTACCCTCCTTCAGTTTAAAACCATTACCTCTCATCCTATCACTCCGTGCCCTTGTAAAAAGTCCCTCTCCAAATGTTTTGTAAGCCCCTTCCAGGTACTGGAAGGCTGCTATAAGGTCTCCCTGAAGCCTTTACTATTAAACCCCTGCTGTCAAACTTCACACAGAGGAAGCTGTGTGACCGTGTGGTTGGGCATCCATTATGAGAACTCTTAGCCAAAATCCCCTTGGACCCCTGATACAGCTGCAGCATGTCTCTTCACATCAGCCTACACCTTCTGTTCCCTCACACTAGGCTTTTTTATCTCTGAGGGTCTTTTGCAGCCTTCTCTCTGTTAGGGACAGAGAATAAGAAGAGGAATCCAGCTACATCTCCAGAAAGCTCCTGAGCTGAGACAGGGGAGCTATCAGAGAGTTTGACTCAAAAGAGTTGAGCACCAAGTCTATAAACTCTGTTTGAGAGATGGGAAGGCCTTTATGAGAAGCATCCAGACTTCACTTACACACTTCAAATTATCAAGAGCCTACTCTATCCAGAGGCAACAGTTCCAACAGTTAATCACACTTACTGCTAAACATCTGGGCCTTTTCTCTAGCCTGAATATGCCTAGTGTCAATTTTTGTATGGCTTTTCTTGATAAACTAGCGTGCAAAGTTTTACTGGATGTTTCTCTTCCTACACAAGCAATCGTAGCTTCCATTTTTACAAAGTCATTTCTTCCAGACAGAAAAAAAATTTACAGCTCACCATTAACATTTGTAATGGAGGTGGTTGAAAAATCCAGGTGTGTGTTCTAGGGAAATAATGAACAAGATTATTTAATTTGAAATTTTTCCCAGAAAAGGTAGGAGTTTCTGGCAAGAAGGATGAATCATCATTTTGTAAGATCTAACCACGTTTTTCTAAAATGGCTCATTTCGATTTGCTCTGTGCCCTTTTAGAGAAAGAGAAATATTTTTTGAATGTCAAAGTAATCTTATTAATAAGGAGTATTTATGGTCTGACCAAGTCAAAGTATTGTATGGAAAAATTACAGAAGTTGAGATGTTTAATTCATGAAAAGCATTGAATTGGAAGGCAATGCATCCATTTGCCTGTGATTATATAAGAATTCCCTGCAAACAAAAAAGGTAGATTGTATATTTTCCCCTGCAATTTATTTGTTTCTTTAAAGTATTTGAAAAGGATTATCAAACTCTGTGTAGGACATCAAGTTTTTCATTATTTGGGAAAGAGGTTTCTGATAGCCAACATTGTCATTCTTCACCCGGGTCCTCATCAGAGCTGGTGTTAAACATGAGCAAAACCACCTCTTGGTAGGAACAGTGTGCCAGTAATTGCAGATATTGTGACCATCCCTTGAACCACGCTGCTGGACCAGCAAGCTAGAAGGCATGCTGGAGATGCAAGCCTCTATCTTCTGTGCTAAAAACAATCTGTATTTGATGGCACCTACAGCTTATACCGTTTTCCTTTCCTGTTCTCAGAGAGGAACATGGGCACATCCATCTAGGAGGGTTTGGATTCATTGCGTTGGAGATAATTTCTTTCTTTCCCTTCTCTTCTGGGACTCACTTGGGAATCTACCTTATCCCTATCTCCTCTTTTACAGCTGTACTGTGCCCATGCCCTATTCTTTAAGGCAAGGACAGTCAGGGTCCTAAGCAGAAACAAGGACAATGTTACCTTTTCTCAAGACCTCTCTTGGAGTACACACTTACCCAAGCCCTTATATTGGTGTCCATGCCTGTTATCTGGATGTTTTCCTACTCAAAGCAACAGTATAACAGACGGGTTGTTCTTTGCAGAGCCCTAGGGCTGGAATGCCAGAGGCAGTGCAGCACTTGAGATGGCTACTCAGAAATCCTCATTAGTGACCTAGATGGTGACAGGGGGCACCCTCAGCAAGTTCCTCAGTAGCACCAAACTGTTGGGAGCAGCTGATGTCCTGGAGAGCAGGACTGCTGTTTGGAAGGACCTTCAAAAGCTGGAGAAATTAGCTGACATGACCCCTGGGAGAAGAAAACACCAACCACGTGTCAGGAACACAAAACCCCCATGCAGCAATGCAGGCTCAGGCTGATTGATAGCAGCTTTGCAGGAATAGATGTGGGGGTCCCAGTGGACAAAAAGTTGAACAGGACTCAGCAGCAAGCCCTCATGGCAAAGAACACCATCCACGTGCTGGAGTGTATTAGCAAGAGTGTCCTAAGCAATCCAAGAGAAGTCATAACTCCATTCTGCTTGGCTCTTTTGAGAGCACGTCTGGACACTGTGTCCAGGTTCGCACTCCATAGTACAACAAAGATACTGGCACAACAGAGTGGGTCCAGCAAAGGCCACCGAGATGATAGAGCAAAGTAGGAGCACATGATGTGCAGCAGGAGGGTGAGAGCACTAGAATTGTTCAGCTTGGAGAAGAGACTTGGAGGCATTAATATCATGGTCTATAACTATGTAGTACATGGTTGTACAGAATCAGACTCTTCCCAGAAATGCATAGTAAAGTGCTAAGATGTAGCCGATACAAGTGGCAGCATGCAAGATGTCCTTTAAATACTGGAAAAAAATTCTTCGTGATGGTGATCAAAGACCAGGATCCACGAGGTGGAGAAACAGTCAATCCTGGAGATGTTAAAAACTCAGCTGAGCAACCTGATCTATTGGGCCTGGCTGTCAGTGTGTGGTTGGGACCAGAGAACCTCCAAAGTTCCTTCCTTCCTAGTTTATTCTGTGATTCAGTAAACTAAGGGCTAAGGCAGCTTCTCCAAGGGTTTGTCTGCACTCTGCTTGACTCAGGATCATGTGGTAATTAAGATCCTGTTAAGCACCAGTTTAATATGACACATCATTGTAGCAATCTGAACTGTGCCATCCTTGGAGATGTTTTCTGTGATCTGATAGAATATTCCACCTCTAATTAATTTCACATTATTAGCTCTTCCCTGTCGTGATTTACTTCTAAGAAAATTAATTATTCATTTATAAATGTGAGGCAGATCCTAGTAGATAAGGTTTTCTGTTATGTTTTGTGGAGTTGGGAGGAGNATCATTGTAGCAATCTGAACTGTGCCATCCTTGGAGATGTTTTCTGTGATCTGATAGAATATTCCACCTCTAATTAATTTCACATTATTAGCTCTTCCCTGTCGTGATTTACTTCTAAGAAAATTAATTATTCATTTATAAATGTGAGGCAGATCCTAGTAGATAAGGTTTTCTGTTATGTTTTGTGGGGTTGGGAGGAGTTGGGGGGTTGGTTTGGAGTTCTGAGGGTTTTTTTAAAAGAATATATTGCTTTTTTTTTTTTAATTTGAGTCCACANCAAGGGTTTGTCTGCACTCTGCTTGACTCAGGATCATGTGGTAATTAAGATCCTGTTAAGCACCAGTTTAATATGACACATCATTGTAGCAATCTGAACTGTGCCATCCTTGGAGATGTTTTCTGTGATCTGATAGAATATTCCACCTCTAATTAATTTCACATTATTAGCTCTTCCCTGTCGTGATTTACTTCTAAGAAAATTAATTATTCATTTATAAATGTGAGGCAGATCCTAGTAGATAAGGTTTTCTGTTATGTTTTGTGGAGTTGGGAGGAGTTGGGGGGTTGGTTTGGAGTTCTGAGGGTTTTTTTTAAAGAATATATTGCTTTTTTTTTTAATTTGAGTCCACGNTCTTCCCTGTCGTGATTTACTTCTAAGAAAATTAATTATTCATTTATAAATGTGAGGCAGATCCTAGTAGATAAGGTTTTCTGTTATGTTTTGTGGGGTTGGGAGGAGTTGGGGGGTTGGTTTGGAGTTCTGAGGGTTTTTTTAAAAGAATATATTGCTTTTTTTTTTTTAATTTGAGTCCACATCATTTTGAAATAAGTACATCTTCGAAGCACAGCAGTCCAAATTGTATTTACAGCTAGTGCCTTCAACGCAAAGGATTACACTGCACTTAACCTACATAATCAAGAAGCCCAGCTTTCTGGAGGATAACAGTTAGCCTCATGGATCAGATTCACCTACAGCAAATCTCCCTCCTATTCTAGATGAGCTATCTAGTTAGGTTTTCAATCATAAACTACAGGTATAAAGAAAGAAAACCCTTCAAAATCGCTAAAAAAATAGGGTTTTTTCAATGCTCCTTACTTTGAAAAGTATTTATTCTGTAGACAATGTCTCTACAGTTGGCACATCAGTCTTTGTGGTCTTAAGTTATGAACTTCAGTCCCTTCAGTATGAGACAAAATACAATTGAGAAACATTATTACTTCATCAAGATTCACCCTCACCGTGCAAATAACAGGTGCATTTATAAAGTTGAAGACCAAAGCTCATGGTATCAGTAGCAGTTCAGAGAACAGGGACTGAGCCATAAAGATCTAGTTACAGGACTGGGACCTCAGACCAGACAGACCTTACCAAGGTTGGGTCTTCAGCATTATACGGAGACTTTTTACAGACTCCTGAGTTATGAGATTTTCCTTCTGCTTAGGAGGAAACATAAGGATAGTTGTACATGAGTACAACGTAATAAAACAAGATGATGGACAGCACACAGCATCTGTTATGTTCTCTTTGTGAGCAGAAACAGACAGGGACATGGCGGTGCCCTGTTTGTTATTCCCTTCCCCTACGTATCCTGTTGTCTCCCAGCAATCAGCTCTCCAAGTTCCTCAATACAATCGTACTGCAAAAGCTCCTCTAGGATGCTGTTAATTACAGTCCACTGTGAAATTCAAACATTCTTCCACTGAAGGGAGCAGAGAAGCCCTAACACAGAAGACTGGGTTTTCTTTTATTAAAGAAATGCAGAATTTGTCTTTCCTAAGGTGAAAACGGGGCTTCAAAAACCAGAGACAGAGAGGCCAGTGCTGTCATGTACTCCCTCCCAGTTGTGGTCTATCGAGTTAACAGCTCTGTGACGCAGCCTGGATTACACAAGCTTCTGCAATAGGCAGCAACAGTCACATCTGAGTATTTCAGGCTGCACACAGTTCAGAAATATCACTAGAAGTTGGGAATAATGCTTTTGTTTCAGAGCACATTTCTAGTGCCGTAGCCAGGCATTTCCTAAGAATATTGCTCTTTTAAAGATCCAGGATTTTAGGGAACCTGCTCTGCCCTTTTCTTACATTTCTGGCAATAGTGGGGAGAATAACTCTGCATGCCCCTTTGAAGTGGGCATGAAGTTTTATGTCCAAGCTGATGTGCATGTTTGTGCCAGGAAACTGATAAACAGATGTGCTATTTATCACATCAGGTGGAGGTGACAGCATGGCAAGATCGGAGCAGCTTGCCAAGTTCTGGGTCAGAAACCTAGAATTGACTCAATCGACTACATGAAACGAACAGGATGGCAAGAACATATATGTATCACAAGTATTAATTATGGGTTGAGCAGGGTGTTAGCAGTCCTTCTGTGTTCTCGTGAAGACTGTCTGGTACGCATGTCTCCTGACTATGTAATCACAGCCACACAAGTTGGCTCCTCCACCTCCCATCTCTCGTTCCAGGGCTGTTTCCATCTCCAAGGAGGATATAAAAACCGAGAAGTTTTATAGACAACTAGTCAAGATTTCCTAGGCTGGTTAATTAATATGCACCCACTCCCCTTAACAACCTAAGCTTTTCTTCCTCATCTTAAAGGAGAATGAAGAAAGAGGCTGAGCAAAGCTGATTATATGAGTATCTAGGGAAGCAAAACTGCCAACTACAGTGAGCAGCTGAAGAACTAGGAACACGTACACAAACCAGGAGCTGAGGCAAGGCACGCCAATAAAGTGGCACCCAGGAGCCAGTTACTGAGAGCTGAACCAAGAAAGTCATCACCAGCTTTGAAGAGGTTTCAATATACAGCTAGATCTGGACTTTGCAGCTAAAGCCTATACGTCAGTAGAAGAAACTCACTGTAGGTTCCAGCAACCGCAGGTGTTGGAAGCATTTTTTCCAGTTTCCATGCAAACACACTCCAAAGCTTCTTCCTAAGGACAGCACCCAACTCCGCGAACACACAGGCGCTTCATTGCACTTCCCACTAGAATTCAGTGTGGGGCTATCCATACGTGCAACAAACCAACCGCTTGCACCCCAGCATTTCCATATGCCGTAAGGTACAAGTTAATTTCCTCTACACCACCGTTCATTTCCCAATTTTACATTTCCAACAAAATGTTTACTTGGGATTAATAAGCCTTTGATATGCGACATTTGCTTTTTTTTTTAGTATAGATCTCATTTTTCTGACCATTTCTAATATTTCTAGGCCCCTTCACAGAATTTCCCTTTCCTTTCTGATGACCCCAGTTCCTTCCAAATGATTAGCAATTTTGATTTTCATTAATGTGTTTTTCTCACTCTTGAAAAGTTATTTCAAAAGATATTGAATCAAATCAGATCCCTCCACATTTCAACACGTATACTCTTTCTCTCACACTTTTTCAATGTGTTTATTACTGAATCTGTGGACAGCTTTTGTTCATCCAACAATGTATCTTCCAAAATCCTTTGAAATAATTTTCCAAGCCAAATTAAGCACTTTATAAAATCCGCGATACAGTAGAAGCAGTCAAGTTTCTCTGGCATCATGTGCTTATTTGGTCTTTTGCCTACAATTCTTGTGCCATACATCTGTGTACTTATTTCTGCCTTAACAATTGTTCCATTATACTAGAAGACACAGTATCTCACCTGGAATGATTCTCTCCTTTTGGCTTTGAGTAGTAGGGAAGAAAAATAAGGGATATTATCCCAGCCCTTTCTCCTTTATTCATCCCAGTTAGCATCAGCTGCCTTTGCGAAGCGATACTGTTCTCAATTCATTCTCTAATGTCCAACATGCCAACACAATCAGCAAAGTTGAGCTGTGTGCTTTCCATTTTTTTTTGAAAGATTCCTCCCCTTGTTTTTTATCATATATTTTATTTTTATATTGACTTCCTTCCTCACTTTAAATCCTGTCCAAACTGTTCTCTTACAGTTTTTTTCTTTAGGAGATTTTTTTTTTTTAAAGGTATTCAGTAACTCAGCCAGCTTTGAATCACTGCCCTCCTTTTTCGTTTTTAATTATCCTGCTTTTTTCCACTACTTTTGCTCTACTCCCAAGGTTTACATCCTTCCAATTTTACTATGTCTTGATTTTAATTCACATCAGCAGAACTTTGACCTCTCATCAAGGGTGGCATTGCTAATACTAGTACCCTGGCCAAAGTCTAAATTTGGTGATTTCTGCAATTTTTGCTTGCCTCCACTTTTAACACAATAAACTATTCTTTATCTTCCCCATCTATTGAATGTCAGTGCCAGATTCTCAGATCGAATGAGCCAGCAGTACTCACTGGAGCTCAGAAGATCTCTTGGGATTGGTGCTTGCTGAACACCTACTCCTTTCGGGCACTGTGCAGGAGCAGAGGGGTCAATACTTTCTCTCCACCGCCACCTGCATGACAATGGTGGGCATTTCCTACAGGCACATCTCTTCCCATGTGTGTTGGGGCCATTCTGGAAGAACAAAGTGTTGTGGTGGCGTAGTAGCGTCGTGGGACTCCACAACTGCTCAACTTCAAACAGGGTCAGAGAGATCATGCATAACCAGGGAGCAGGCACAAGGATCAGCAAATGCCTGGGCATTATGGGACAAATATATCCCGGCTGGGCAGGATGGATGTGGATGTCTGCAGTGTTTCTACTCGAGACAGCCATTCTAGCCTTCCTTCAGAGTCAGCTGAAAGATAGGATGTCTTTCAGTCTGTGTTCATCTCATCCTGAACAGGATGAACTCTATCTTAAAACTGTTGATTCTCTCCACTGCCTGGAAAAGAAGCTCAAGCTGATGAACACAGACAGTGACAACAAGATTATTTAATCAGGTGTATCATTCCTTGTGTCCTGGCTCTAAATTACCAGAAATGAATACTTGAACTGCTAACAAAGAACTGGGGAGGGAATTTCCTTGGCTGATGCTTCAAAGAACATTTTAAATTATTTTTTTTTTTAAATTGGATGGAAAAGAATTACCAGAAATGAATACCTGTAATACTGGTATATATATGTGTGTGTGTGTGTGTGTGTGCGCGCACGCAAAACCCCCCACATTTCCTCCTGGGCTGACCCTTCAAATAACATTCCTTTTATATTTTTGGGAGATGAAGAGGTAAAAAAGCCATTTTAAGTTAAATGAAAAATTTTGCTTCACCTTAATTTTCCTTTTGGTCTCTGAAAGCAGCTGAAAGAATGTTTGTAAAAAAATGTAAAATAGAAATTTCATATTGAAACATCAAAACCTCAGGAACAGAATAGTTTGGGTCCTTTAAAAGACTCCACCTTTGAACTTGACATGAAAAGAAACAGCTAAAAATGCCACCTCCTCTACTTGAGCTGCAGTTGAGATCCAGCTCTCCTCCACAGCAATGGACATCGCATATTTTAGCCTCAGGCTGCTTTGTCAGAGACTGGCCATCCTCTCCCTTCCCTCCACACCTTCTCTGAACACCTTGGTATTTCTTTCTCACCCTCTCTCCTGTTGACATTGTGCTCCCTGTGATGTCAGCTGGTGACATCATTCTCCACATTCATAGTAGCAGGTGAAACTCCCCACTGCTGGATCTCTCCTGTGCTTCCTCTGAGCTCTTTCCCAGATGTGGGCCTGTCAACCCTTATCACAGCTAAAAGAACACCTCCTTATCTTTCACCACAAACTCTTCCCTCCCCTAGCCCCCTTTGCTGTGAATAACCTGCACTCGTATGACACTCAAACTCGCAATCTCAGTGTCGTGTTCAACACCTACATCTCCTTCACACCAAACACTCATATCTGGATTATTGCCAAACCCTGCAGATTCTTCACCGTAATCTCTCCAAAATCTCCTGCCATCCCTTCCCGCTCAAACTGCTGTCTGTTTCTGAGTTAGCTTATCTCAACCTTTATAATCTTTATCGGCTTTCACAATATTATGCAAGGTCTATTAAAATCCTGCCTATAAAATTCTTATTTTCTGCAACCTGGTGGTTTCCCTCTGTTTTTCTGTGTTTTCACATTTGCCCTTACCATGCTCAGCAGCTTTGAAGATCTTCACCTTCTCCTTTCTTGCTCCTGCCTCTCCTGAAAATTGCCAGGACTGGGCAATTCAGCTCACACCTTGCAATCCATGGAGCAAAAAGTATTCAGATACTATGGTAATAGGTGACATGCAGAAGTTTAGGGTGAGATGCAGTCCTCCTTGCTGCTGTGCACTTCCCTTCCCTGGCCTCATACCCATCCTGAAAACACAGATCTTCTAAACCATGTAGGAGTTAATGCAAAGCTTATATAATACCGCAATCATCACTCAGCTCTTCACCACCACCATTTCCCAGCCTACATCTGATCCTGACCTGGATTCAGATGTGAATGCTGTCCCATTTGTCCTGTCTCTCACTCACAGGCAGATGTGATAAGAAATAGCAAGATTATTTATTAAGAGGCTTTGCATGCCCCTGAGAAAGCTTAAAGTGATAGCACGTTGAAGTGGGTAAATGAATCCCCAACAAAAAGGGAAGAGGTCTGGAAAAGTACTGCAAAAAGTACCTAGGATTATTTGTGCTAATTTTTTCCATGGGCTGGCCAAGTGCCACGTTTTTCTGACTTCGGTTCACTTTGCCTGAACTTTAACGGCAAGGGCATCTGCCAAATGCGCTTATGGGCTTGCTGAGGTGTTCATGGAGGACAAGTCAGAACTAACTCCCTGCAAGACCTCATGGCCAAGATCTCAGTGCCACAAGACTGGTTTATGCAGCCAAGAAACAAGAACGACACCAGGTGACTAAGCCCAGTCAGCTAATGCAGAAAGAATGCAAATATGAAGAAACCAAGCCACGGACAAAAAATAAACCGGTGAGCAGTTTTTATGGGGTAATTCCAAATAAACTTTGATGCAGCAATGAACGTTCCCTCAAGTAGCACAAAAAAGTTTCCAAACTCTTGTAATTTATTGAACCCACTATAGTGGCTGTCAGTCACCTCTTACGTTTAAGGTACATCTCATTACCCTTAGGTGCAATTTTAGTACCAAAAGTTATGTAAATGTGTTTCTTCCTAGTCACTCTGGATCAAATATTCTAAACTTACAACTCTGCAGGTTATTTTTATTACCTGCCAGAGCATCACTTTCTGGGCTCGAAGAGGCGGCGCTGCTCTTCTGTCACTCCCAGTGCAACTCAGCACAGCAACTGGAGGTTAACTGGCACGTATGCCTCCATAAGGTCCCAAAGATTCCAGTTTTCACTCTCACAGCTTTATTGACTGTACCGGACTAACAAAGTCTGAAAACACATGTTTGTTAAGAAGTAGAACTGGCAAAATGTGGCTCTGGGATGTGCATCGAGTCTGTTGAGTAAGCAGATATCATTTCTGCAGATTTATTGCTCCTTTGGATTCCAGCAGTGCTCCAAGGCTGCTGCCGAGATGACTGATGGTAAATCCACGTGTTAGGACATCCACACCGGCAGCCAGCACGGGCCCAGGCTTGCTGTCAGGAACAGACTTGCCCACCACCACGCTGTGATCAGGCACGCATGCACAAAGAGGTCACCTCTGCTCTCTGGGTGCTGGAACATGAGCCAACCTCTCTTTGCTGGAGAAGACTGAGGTGGTCCTGCATATACCACCACCAGATATCCAAGCCTAGCTCCTTCCAAGTGTGGTGTGGATGCTGAGACCCAGCTGAAGCCTGGCACGTAGCACAGAGGATGGGTAGAAAGCAGGCAGCCTGGGGAGCCTGCAGTGCTTAGGGTCTCTCTCCATCTCAGAATTGCACAGGCACAAACCTAAGCGATAGTCACAGTTCCCAGAGCATCAGGCAGACAAAAGTTGAAAGGGAAACTGAGGTACTGACAGATCAAGTCACTTGCCCACTACCACTTATTTCGCCATTCAGACAACGCTAGGAACACAACATTTGTCTCCTCGGTTCTGAAGAAGTGATTTACGCTACCTCATTAAAGAAAAGAGAAAGAAATAAAGCCAATTTCTGACAAAAGTGCGTTGTTTCTGAGTGAGCTGCTCTGAAACAAGCATGGAAAGATTTGCATTGCCATCTCAGCAGCCCACCTCTCCCACTAAGCCTTTAAGTACACGCAGGACTCACGCAATCCAGGGCATCAACGTCAGTGGAAACACCTAAGAAAGTAAGGCAACAAACTTAACTTCCATGCCCTGCAGGAGGAGTAAGACAGGGCAACATTGGACAGCCACAAGCCTGCAGGATGCCGAAATTTTTGAAAGGTTTTGGAGAACAGCAATAAAATGATTGAGGGGTTGGTTAGATGAAGGAGGGAGGGAAAAAAACCCTATTGAAAGCACTAAATATACATCGCTTGGCCAACTAATGCCCAAGGGAAAATAAAAGAGCTGGCAGGCAGGAGGGAGGCGAGAGCCAAGGAAGAAGTAGGATCTCCATTGTTAAGAGCCCTCAGCCCTTGTAAGTGAACAATGAGGAATGACTGCATGCTGCACGCCAGGAGATAAGTTAGGCTGAGGGGAAGCTGATGAGTGTAGGCACTACACAAATAGATGAAATCAAGCCCTTTTTGAAACAAGGCTTTTGGCACTAGCTGCACACGGGCCCTGACTTTCTCCTGCGTTTTTCATTCTCTATGTGGTCAAAATAGTAAGGTGCTAATTCTTCCCAGGCGTGCAGAGGAATCGCTCAGAGTAGAGCAAGAGGGTATAAATAGATGTGATGGGATAAAACTGAGAAAAGGGCAAGTGAGGTCATTTAGATTGGAATAATCTTCAAATGAAGTAGTGGAAGCCCCTTCTCACAGATTATTTAAAACTAGACCGGGAAAAAAAAATTGCCCTTTTTTTTTTTTAAGGAAGAATAGACTTTAGGGGAAAAAAATTGCACTGTGAAGGGCGGAGATGAAGAGATCCATTGTTTATCTCTCCAAACTGATTTTTTAATATATTAAAACCACCTAAGCTGTGTAAGTGACATTTTATACTTGAATGTGCAGTTTGCCCCTCTTTACATTAATGGGCACAAATTAATAATAGCGACAATTAATAGCATTAAAACTCACCTACTGGCCAATACTTCATGTTTCTCCGAGGTACAATAAGACAGCCATGATTATGAAAAAATAAATTAAAGAGATCGGAAAAAAACCTGTATTAATGCTCCAAAGGAGAGCCAAGGGAGATCCAGTGAAGAAGGGGCAAAACCAAATAAGCCAACAACTGTGCCCTCAGTTGCTGTAAGGAACAGTTTGGGGGAGTAGAAGATACAGAAGACAAATACCAATCAATCACCAGCATAACCAATAACTCATAGGGATTATAGACAGGCCAAGAACCTACTGTAGTTTCAGACATTCAAAAGCAAATACAAATCTTGCTCCCAACCCTACAAGAGAAGTCACAGATGCAGAAATTCCCAGATGAGGAATACGGCCACCAGGCAATATTCTTCCATAACAGACAGATGATACCATGTGGGTTTTGAGCAAGAAGCCTTTGAGTATTACCAGGATCCTCTCTTCAAAGGCTCAGTGCACTGCTGACCTGTGATCTCCTGGTAAATTTATGTCAGTACTCCTCTTCCATGTTATTTCAGCTCCTACAAATGTGAGGTCCTGACATTATGGGTTTCCTAATACGACGTATAACGACCATAAATGAACGGCCAGGAGCTACAGGATGAAATTCAGTGCCCCATACTATGCAAGGGGTCAAATGCAATGATCTAAATGACTCTTGTGTCATTAACTGTATGAACCTCTCTGCAGCCCAAGAAATTAGTTATTTTTTTTATTAGTAATTCACTGAAGAACTGCCAAGGGTTAATGACCTGAGGCTTGTATTAGCCAAAAAACACAAGACCTCCCCTTTTAGCTTGTACTTAGAGAGACTGAGGGGTTGCCAACAAACAAACAAACAAACAAAGCCTCATGGGCTATTCAGAACTTACAGAGAAAGTCACATCAGAAGTTCTAGTTTAGACTCTGACTGGGATTATGGTGAAAGTCACAATCTCTTCCATCACGGACTGGTGTTGGAGCAAGCCTGCAGCCAGCCTGGCTCCCTGCCTGGGCAGCACTGCTTAAAACGGACAGGAGCCCATGTCTTCTATGGGCTTGATTCACTCAATATCCTGCTGTCCCTGAGCAGCAGCAGAGAATTTAAGTGGCCGCAGCGAGTTATATAGGGAAAACTGGAATGCAGCTCCAGTAAGAAAGGAGACCTGTTTGCTTCAGAAATACTTCAATAAGGATAAACCCAGAGCCTACTGCAAAACCTCCGAGGAAAACACAAAACCAGCCTTTGGAAACCTTCCAGGGATAACATTTGCATTGCTCAGCAGAGCAAGATACAGCCACCAGCTATGGCTTGATCACGTCAGCAACCTTCCCCCATAAGTATAACTCTTATTTATCATGGGCACCTATTTCTCCCATGTGAACGTCAACCACAACACACTTTCCCAGGAAGAAGCAGAGATGTCAGAAAAAATGATAACAGAGCTACTGAAAAAAGGCAATAAATACTAACACCAGACCTCCTGTTGCTGCCTGCTCTCCATCGTTCCAGTGTCTTCCTCGTTGCTCCTTTTCGCTTTATTGATTCACAAGTGTATAGAGGAACAGAGAGTGGCAGATTCAACTCACCACAGTGAAGGTAATCCAGGTACATAGCTTTGCTCAGATCAATAATCCATCCCAGGTTAGGCCTCCCTTGAGCACTCAGAGCAGAGATCAAAAGCCAGGCAGAGAAATCTCCCAGGTTTGTGTCTCACAGTCCTAGAAATGACAGATGGAGCACTTCTGCTCACTCGCTGCCTACGCAGGGTGACAGGCCCCCATCTTCCTTCCTAGAGCTTTACATCTCTCCCCTTCTCCAGCTTTCCCCACCGCCACATGNTAGAAATGACAGATGGAGCACTTCTGCTCACTCGCTGCCTACGCAGGGTGACAGGCCCCCATCTTCCTTCCTAGAGCTTTACATCTCTCCCCTTCTCCAGCTTTCCCCACTGCCACATGCTCACACGCTCCCATGCTCAACCACTTCTCCAGATAAAAAAACAAATGGGCTCTTCTGCCTAAGGTAGCCACTTGGAATGGGATTAAGATAAGCAGAAAGGAGCTTACAGCTGAGCATCATCTGCAGTGACGATAATTAGCTAATGAGGTTTTAAAGATGTTTTTCTCTTGTTCCTCATACAGATCTGATGACTGAGAGATTTGCATCACTGTGTATGTTGTGTTCTCTGCTGCTTGACAAGCCTCACCCAGTGCCTCCTTCTCCTCTGTACACACGTATTCAAGTCACAAGCTTGAACACAAGAGAAAAGCTGGCTCCTAGTTGCAATGGCTTTCTTACCTTTTCTGATCACAAAGCCCGTGTTTTAAGTTTCCAGCCTGTGATACACAGTAAATAAATCGGATTAAATTTTTTCAGAGGTCCCCCCCAGCCTGAAAAAACCCCTCATGAATGGCAGAATGAAAAACTCAGAATCCGAGACAAGTTTCATATATTACATCAGAGGATCTTAATGGCTACCTATAAATGATAAAGAATGACAAAAATCACAACCCTGGAGAGGTGAGGGAAAACATTTCTCATTCACCAGTGCGAAAAGAGACGTCTTCAAATTCTCGTAATTTTTCCACCGTCAGGCCAGGTGTAGCCCCCCCAATGTCCTAATGCTTAGCTTGATACCTTCAGCCCAGACCACGCTTCCTTGCCAAAAGACTCTTATGTTTTCATATATAAAAACGTTGCCCAGCCTGCAAAGCTGGTGTGCTCTGCGGTCCACGTTAATGATCATTCAACCAAAAACTTTCCAGCCTATGCTGATATTCCATTCCCACTTCCTCATCCGGGCTTCCTTTTGGCTGGACGAAGAGCATGTGGAGATGATGGTACATGGCTGAGTGTCATCCCAACTTTGTTCTGGGACACAGCATGGGTGGAAACTACCTGACCGCATATAGGTGTCTACACTACAGACCCTGTGAGGTAGCAGCCTAATCTCCCTGCTCATCACGATCCTTGGGGCACAATACCTCACATGTTATAGCTGATGTCAAAGCCAGGTCAGCTGGTTCACCCTCAAGAGTGCCTCATTATCTTCAGAGAATAAATAAAGTCTTAGATGTTAGCTTAGATACGGACCTCTAACTTACAGACGTCTAGAGTTAAATGAGATGTGTGCCCACTCTCAAGCCTGCCCAGTCGTATAGTGCACAGGAGGATAAGCACTTTCCAAAAACTTTCAGTATCTTAGAGTAAAAACAATTAGCTAACTGCAGTACTGAATAACTATCATCCGATAATTGCTCCTATTCTTTTGGTGGTGATTGGGATCCTAATTGCAAATACAGCTTCTGTTATGTTTTATCAACAAAAAATTCGGAGATGCCCATTTTTTACTCCTAAGTGCGAAGTACTATTTTAACAAGGTCAGATGCCTTCTCACCCTGTCTTAGATGCAGATCAGCTTCGGCCCAGCAGCGTGAGAGCCAGCAAATCTCGAAGAGGTGTTCAATGCTCTGTTACAACCAAGCCTAAAGACATTCTGCGGATGCCTGTGAAATAAGTTAGATCTGTGCTAAAGTAAGAAACAGTAGTGTTCCCCTTGGAAGCTGGTGTATTTTTGTTTTGTTTGGTTTAGGGGGGCAAAAATTAGAGAATGAAACTGCAAATTTTGGAATTTCACCGGTAGGAAGACGGACGTTTCTGGGCTCTCTGCTTTAGAATGGGCTGAACCGTTTTCCAGGCTCTGTTGACCACGTCTCATCTAGGAAGAACAACATCATATGCAAAACACATACAGTCTAAGTATAAAGAGCTCAATATCTGAGTTTATACAATGAATCCCATCCTTACCTCACATAAGCTGTGGCTGTAAGTGGTTCCAGCAATTACTACCTACCTTCAGGTGCTTCTATTTCTTCTGCATGAAGAGAGACAAGGAGAGACCTCAGACAGCTCTGAATTGCCCTGGCAAGGGACTATTGCCCCACTGATGACAGACCAGAGGCTGTTTGCAATGTATTATTCAAGAGTTGTAACTGGGGCAGAATCTAATTCTGCATAATTTGCCAAAAATGATACTCTAAAAGACAAGACCAAAAGAACAATGGTGCAAAAATATTTTCCTTTTGTGTGTTGTACCCCAGCTGCTTTATTCACCCTGTCCCATCTGAAATGTAAATCACGTCTATGATGATGTTCAAATCATGGCTGAAAACAGGGCTCGCTTCAGACATGTGTGTGGACTCCACATGTTGCAGGCTGTAACTTCAGGCAGGCGCCATGTTAAATCTCTCAAGGGATTGACTGATGTTTATCATCGGAACGAGGGGAATCTCTTCAGCTTTACCCTGTGCAATGGTTTCATAAGTTAAGGCTGCACATGATCAGCTTGACCTTATGCTGCAGTTGTTGACTGCGTTTGTTTCTGAAAGAAGATTACACGTTGAGTTGCTCAGAGTGGGATTTCCACCATTTTTCTTCTCTGAGATTGTCTTAATAATTAATTTTTTATTATCATTAATAGCGGTTTGGCAGCCTTCCTGGCCTATTTTACCTGTAAACCTCCATGCAACTTCAAGACATTGATGAAAACGAACTCACTTGCAGAGGTGGCTGAGGATTTTTTAATTAAGTGTTAAGGAGAACTCGGGGGGGAAATGGCATTTTGGAAAACACGGTGAGTTTGAGAAAATTCCTGCTGGGAACGTTTCCCAAATTCAGGGCTGTATCCTAGTCAAATCTACAGGGCAGAGAAAACACCCGGGGTGGATAGCTATTAACCCAGATTCAAGGGTTTTTAATAAGTTAAGAATCATTGCCTGTCCTGACCCTGTATCCTCTCTGAATAAAGACTCCTATAAAGTCTTGTGCCCAAGAGAAAGCCACCATGCTCATCTGCATTGCGAGTGAGAGAAAGGCAGGCAAAATAGCATGTTGAACAGGACACAGCATGCAACAAACCCAGGGGTGCCCTTTTCTAATCCTCTCCTCCTTTAATAAATACTTCTTGCCCCACTATGAGAAATTCAGCAGAAGACACGAGAAATTTGCTGACTGAGAGGCAGCGAGAACCTAAGCTCTTTGACTCCCATAAAACCCTCCTTACGTTTGGCTATTATTAGCACCTGTTTCTAATCCATTATTTAAAGGTTTTGTGCTTAACAGCTGAAATTGCCAAGGGTGGTAGGTCTCACTCAGAAAAAACTGTATGCAGTACAATTGAGGTTACTTTGGGCAAATCACTTACTCCATGTTCACAAAGGAATATAAGCCAGCACTTCTTTTCCAGGAGGTGCTTAACTTCCTTCTAGGTTGTCCTTGACTGAATAGGACTTCGTTTTCACTATAAAGCATTATTTTACATATAGTGAAGGGATCTCCATCCCAGCTTCCCAGAGGCATCCATCAAGAGAAAATTGTGCTGCTTAGCCTGCACAGCAGAAGAGAATGAGCATAGACCTCCCTGTTTGTCTCAGTTATCAGTTACTGCTCTCTACCAAAATAATTCCCAGAACTAATAAAGCTCATTGCAGTCCCTGTGTGTGCCGTGATATGTCAATATCGTATAATTTTAGGCAGATGGTACTTCAGAATTGGTTTGGTCAGATATCACAACTGTGGATGACCAACTTCTAGGAGGACTATGAAGCCTAGGTGCTGTGAAGACTATATGAGGACCTCTGGAGATCTAGAAACTTAGGAAATAAAACTGTAGGCAGACCTCTGTCCTAGCTGCTGCAGATCCCTCTTTCCCATTGAGACTAAATTTATTTCTTTGCCAAATCTCCCCTCCTTCCTCACCAAACACAGATCCTACTTCAACATTGCAGGATCACTTGAAAGAGCTTTTCATTCACTTCTGTGTTTTATAAAAATAGAAACACCTGAAAACCAAACAAACTAGGAAAGCCAGTTCTGTCCTGAAATGCAACTGTATAAATGCATTAAAATATCGGGGTCAGCACAAGTGAAAACGAAGTTACTCAGTTGCCCTCTGCTCACTTTCATAAAATGGCTCTAGATTTGCGCTGCTGGGGGTGATGGAGGAATTTAGCCTTCAGCATCTGAAGGGATTGTCACATGATTAATTCAGGACAGGGACAGAAAAAATTAAATTGTTAAAAGAGCACAGGGAAAGTCAAACACATTGGATGAAGTTTACTACAAAGGTGTTGCTACCTTTATGGTGGGAAGCACCTTTCTGAACCCAGCTAGCTGCCTTTTCTGATCCAGGCCACAGGCAATGGCCATGCTGTCTTCTGCTGCCCAACAGCACCAAAAAGACTATCCACCATCAAGGTGGATAATGGGGAGATGAAACCCACAGGTCTCAAAATGCTGATCGTCTTGGAAGCCTTTGACTGGCAGGACAGTGAGATTACCTTGCTTTGGTCCGTTACAGAGATAAGAGATGACTGTGGGAGTCTCGAGCACCTCCCTAGACTTCATCTCTGCCTGGGCCCCTCTCTAAGACCAACCCCAGGCTCCCAGTGGGGCCATGATCACAGTGGAATGTCTGAGCAGGACCTGCCATCAGCAGCAGCTCTTCTGGGTGAACCAAAAGGAGAGCTGGAGCTTTGCCAGGCTTTGCTGCGCTTATCTTATCTCGGTTGGAGCACAGCCTCTGACATATCTTCACAGGTTCGTCTCAGAGCTGTGAGACAACCGGGCAGAGGCTACTGGCTGATGCACAGGGTGATATGGCTGCCTTGGTCCAACAACCCTGCCCTTATCACACTCTCTGTGCAGCGAGCTTTGAGATTAGGATCTCAGGTTGCCGTTGGGAGGCAGCAGAAGTACCGCAAGCCTTGTAGGTCTGAGGTGAAGGTGTCCGGCCTTATGGCAGTTACACCTGCAGTGGGTGATGTTAAGGGTTTTCAGGACTTTCAAGTTATTTCACCCTCCAAGGTGCTGTCTCTTGCAACAGACCGTATGATGCAGAGAGTGATAGGCGCGATGCAGAACACAAGGGCAAGAGATGATAGACCTTTCTTACTAATCTCTTTGTACCCAAAACCTGTATGAGAGAGAACTGCCTTGTATGCCTTAGCGCTAATGTATTAGTGCTAAGAGCATTAGGGTCTTGATTACTACTGTAACCTCCACATCACGTGGCCATGATTTAAAGGGCTCCATCCTTGCCTGGTGCTTGTGCCTTCCAACAATGATTCATCATCTTCTGCAGATATACTAAAACACAGCCATGTGTCAGCAACAGGCTTCATTTCTCCTATTCTCCTTAGAAGACGTAAGCTCCTAGCAGGAATTAGCTGCTTTACAAGCAATTTTGACTGTTTCCTATGGCCATACACTTCGACTTGAGATCTCGCCCTCAGTCCAAAGGTAGTTTCTGCAAAGTACATCTTTTCATGGCTGTTTTTTTTTCTTTTTTTTCCCCCACAATTTCAGCTTCAGGCTTCAGGCTTCATCAGCCTGAATTCATCCAACCAAGCTGTAGACATTTACAGATTAAATGTAAATCTTCACGAAGGAAGATCTTTGCTGGGAAGAATTCAGGCCACGCAGAGGAGGTGGAGGTGGGGGACGTTGTATGCGGAAAGCTCCCGTGTTCTGAGGAACAATGCATCTTTCTCTAAATCTGAACCTGGAGATTTGGTCCCAGTCATATCAGCACACAGGGGAATCTCTCCCACTCATCACAGGACCTGCTTGTTAATTTTAAGACTTTGCACTCCAAAAAGTGGTGATGGAAATGATACTGCTGAGTAGAACATCAAAATCTCTGGTACTCATGCTCTGCAACTGGGACATGAACTCTTGCTTCAGCTCACCTGATCAGCAGCCGTGGCTAACCAGAGGATGTAGGACTTGAACAGCACCAGGTAGCCTTTGGGTAAATGCACCTTCTAGTACCGGAGAATGCCCTGTGTCCTCTGGGATGTACACACAAATGACTACAGGAACAGCTATTCTGATAAACTTAGGGACTAGGAAGGGAGAGGCATAATCTCAGATTTCAGACAAACCGTCACTGATTCTTCAGTTTAGAGAGGAGAGGTAGTGATAACCATGATTTGCGTTTTGGAGATGCTACACAGGTTCAGAACATGAATATGACATCTCTACTAGGAAACAAAGTGGTGCTCGTAGCAATCTTCTGGTCCTGAGGTCAATTGACCTCAGCGCCAACACAAGTCCCACACCTGGGGTCCCAACAACAGCACTTTCTGACTTCTGCAGCCTGGTCATTCCCAGGTTCATGCCACATACACTTAAGATCTTCTCAAGGTATCTAAGTAAGGCGTGTCACAACCTCTGGGTCTTCCCTGCCAATGGGAAGGAAAAGATGCCTCCAGAGAGGGTTTACGTAAAGATCGTGGGATGGTTACCTCAAAATCCAGGCCATAGCAGTCGAATATTGTTTCAGAGAGGAAGTAAAATTTGCATCGTGTGTAAATACAGGTAGAAAATACAGGCAGTCTGAGAGCTGCCCCAGGCTGGGAAAAGCCCAAGAGGGAAGGGTTTGTTAGAGCTGTGGTTGCTGGGGACACCAGGAGCAGTCATGCTCTGCTATGCTCTGGGCAAAATGTCTGGGAGCACAGCCCAGCAGAACAAGTCTGGTAGGGTTGCTGGCGTATTCATACCGGTGTGATTGGTATGAAATCATGCCCTCACCCTACCTCCCAGTGAGCTGCTGAAGAGCTTCCCTGTTTTGTAATAAAGATGACAACATCCATCCATCCCCTGCCAAACGGGGATCTGAGTGCAGCAGGTAAACATCCCTGCGCTCCCCAGAGGCTGGCAGGCAAGAGGGGGTCCTACGCACTGCTCTTGATGATGCAGGATGAAACAGTGCTCACCCCTATGCGTGCCTGTGGTTCGCTGCAGCAAACAATTTTACTCAGCACACACGTACTTGCAATAGTGAGGTGTGTGAGAATTCACTCCTGTGTAAGACTGGTTCAAGGGACTACTGTTCAGCTCAGGCAAAGTGGCTTTGGGCTCTCCTGGTTTCTGTCCAGACATTTTCCTTGTGCTGTCTTCATCCCAACCATTTAAAAGTATACTTGCACCAAATCAGAAATGAAAAGTTAAATAAAATCTGAGACTTCAGTCCTTTGCATGGCAGCAAAAAATATTGCTACTTATTTTAGTTGTATCTTATATTGCTTTGGACTTACATAAGTTCTTGGGCATCAGGTCTAGATACAGATTCTCCATCACAGTAGTATTAATCTAGAGTAATGAGATTACATTGTTTTACACCATTGGTTTTACACCATTGAAATGAATCCAGAATTCAACCCCTCACTTGACACTGAGTATTATAGTCACGTTCGGTATCACAGACCGGTCAGGAGTGAGAAATTGGCTCTGGGCGTGCCACTTCTGCAACTCGCAGCGCAGATGAGTTCTTCCCAGTGAGCAAGGATAGTCTTTACACTTTTCTTGCCTTGCCCAGCTCTGACTCTTCACTGAAGTGGCCCCATCAATTTTCTAATGAGAGGTGTGAAGATTCTTAATGGAGAATTTTTTACTCACTTCCAGTAGTGGAGTCCCCTAAGGATCACCAGGAATGCACTGGTAAACATAAGGAGTGAATTAGCCCTGAAGTGTGTTTGAGTGTGTGTGTAGATGAACAGACCTCTTACCTCAGTCACTGTCAACTTTGGCTACCCCTGCAGCTGATGTCAAGTCCCTTACATAGTTTCAACCTGACCTTGCACCACTCTAACAAACAATTTCCAGATGTGGATCAACAGTTAATATAGGACCACCATGTTCTGAATGCTGAATTTTACAGTATGGACATGTCAAAACTGTATCAGGTGGACCAATGCCCATAGAAGGGACAAGGCACTGTTTGATTTACAGATATTGTCATAAACTTTTGGTATCTTGAGGGCTTAACCCTGCAAGAGCCTCAGTTTGCATTGTCTTAGCTGTTTCAGGGTGGGCAAAACCACTCGGTACTTTAGTACTTTGGAGCATCTGCATTGTTATGGCCATTTATAAATATCATCAGGCATTTGTTTCTTTCTTGCCCCTACTTGCTGCCAAGAAATAAATTAGAGTTAATACTTCCCTTGTTTGCTTATGAGATAACAGAGTCGCTTCACACCACTGGGTGTGTCTGGTGTGTACTCAGCACAGCTCTGAGCAGTGATGGGCACTCACCTTTGACTGCGGAGCTTGGTGTGAACTTCCTCAAAGCTTCCCTTACGTACAGTGTTGGGAAGAACGCCTGCAGCTAGGGCCTTGTCCTATCACGGAGTGATGCAGTTCAGAAGGGACCTCAAGATGCCTCTTGTCCAACCCCCCATTCAAAGCAGGGTGAGTCTGGTTAGATTCAACTTCAAAGTTGTAACACATTGCTCAGGGTCGTACTCAGCACTGTTTGGAGTATCTCCAAGGATGAAGATCCCCTAACATCTCTGGGTATCTCCTCCAATTTGTTATTGTCTTCATGGTGGATTCCCACTGCCTTGTGTGCCCCCTAATGTCTAACTGGGATTTCTATTCTTTCAATCAAAGTCCATTGCCTCTATTCCTTTCGCTGTGGACATCCGAGGACAATCTGACTCTACCTTCACTATGCCCTCCCATTAAGTATTTTAAGACAGCCATAAGTTCCCCCTTAGATGTCTCTGCTTGCGGTTGAACAAATCCAAATCCCTCAGCCCCTGCTTGTAAATCCTGTGCTTTGACCCCCTAACCATGTTGGTGACCTTCTGCCCAACTCTCTCCAGTTTGTCCTTGTGGAAAAGGCCAAAACTGGGAAGCCCAAAACCAGATGCAGTATTCTAGATGTGTCTTACAAGCACCAAATACTTCCATGCAAAGGAGAATAGGTCTTCTGTTACACTGTATTACACTCCAGAAAGTGTAACAAGGATTATTTTCCTCTTGTGCTGTTTTTCCATCCATCCCCTTGATATTTTGAATTTTTTTCTTAGCTGAATTGATGCATGTAAGGCAGGAATCAGACCTAAGCTAAGAGAGAGGCAAAGATGATGCCTTTCTCCTCATGGCTCCGTTGAGAATGAGAAGGGTGGAGCAAGTGGTGAGAGAAACCAGCAGCAAAGTCACATCAACACAATTCAGCAGGAGATATCCACCTAACAGTTGGCTGATAAAACAGTTATGTAGAGAAGATGGAATTGTACTATGGCACCATGTTGTTTTGCATTATATGCTGGTGGGCTTCCCATATCACTGATCTTTTGAAGGTAGTCCATGCCTACCACATGGCCAAAGAGAGGTAACAAAGTTTTGTGCTGATGCCACAGTAAACCTGTTTGCCCACCGGGGTTTTTAGGGCACCTATGAAATAAAATGAAGATGCATTTAATGCATAACTCAACACAGAGCTGGTGCCTGTGCCTGCATACTGCTTGGACTCGCTTCCCTGCCAGACCCTAAGCATCATGTTGAAGGTGCAGAGCAGAGCGGAAGAAAATGTACTAATCTATTCTGGATTAGGCCCTGTACAGGGAAATCTGAGAGATTAGGTATTTGGATGCTTATGGAACTGTTTAATCATAAGATAATGCACAGCCTGTTCACACAAATCAGGGTGGGTCCTGTTTGCATAATGTTGATTTCAGAGGCGAATTAATCTCGCAGACAACTTGTTTCTACTGCAGGTTTTATCCATTCAGCACATTCAATATGGGATCAGATCTCAGTCTGATGAAATTGTTGCAGGGTGGATTTTGAGAGGAAGGAAGGAGGAAAAGAAAAGTGCAACCAGAAAGGTAGCTGAATTTTACTGTATAATTGCTCCTAGACTGCTAGGTTTAGGTAGAATTTAGCCAGGGCTTTATAACTTGAAGGGAATCTTTGCTTCTTGCTGACCCTTTGGATCAGAGGATGTTTAATAATAATTCATTTGTTATTTGTTTTGCGAATAATACAACTTCAGTCATGGATCAAACATCCTCCCCATAACCCTCCTGTGCTTCTTGCCCCACAGACCTTACAATCTGATTACCTTTCTTGCAAAAACACGCCCATTCACTACTTTCCCAACATCGCACAGGATCAGAGCACCAATTTTCAAGCATTCCCTTTGAAATAAAAATCTATTCAGGGCATCCACTGCTTCTTAACAGATTAATTAAATTTTAATTCAACATCACCAAGAAATTAAATTTCCCTTTGCAGTCAGCTGGGTTGGGAAGGGCCATGGGGCGTTCTGATGAAGTTGAAGCTTTTCTCAGCTTTCAGAGGGGAGGGATCTATGCTGATTCATTCATAATCAGCCCACTGAAAAATGCATGGGATGCTAATGACAGCCCAAAGTCCTGAGAAGGAACTAGAATATACTTCCACAACTCTTTTTTTTTTTTGAGAGGAGGAGTGGAGAGTGGAACAAAAAAGTTATCTCATTTCAGTTCAAGAAGCCAAGATGGAAAAAATGACTTTGAGGACTTTGTGAGTTCCTGACAAATATTTGGAGGTGAATATTTTTTTTGATGTTTCAGAAACTGCCTTCTGGGCTCTCAGTCTATCACTACATTTTGTCCCATCTCTCACTGTAGCAGAAGTACTAGTACTTGAAAATAAGTCCTGAGACAGCTTGTGCTCTCACGCAACCCCCACAAACACAGGGACCAATGGAGGAGTCAATCAATCAGAGTTGTGCGCTACTGAGAGAGAGAGAAAGCTGTGGGGGATCAGGAGCAATGAGACGCTGGGAGCTGTAGGGCTCTGAAAAGGACTTGCTCTCGTATTACCTCTACAAGCCTAGAAATTGTCCCTGATTAGAAGCATTTTTTTAACAGAAGCCCTGACGTTAACGGCTGTAACCATGGCATATGACTTTGGCTAAATTGTAATTTTAAGTCACTCTAAATTTCTTGGTATTCAGAAAGCAGAAAGGCCCTTCTTGCAGAAGTGCAGAACAGGTCCACTGTGAGCGGCTGGAGAAGCAAAGCCAGCTGAAGCACAAAAAGATCTAAGCTTGGCAGCAGCCAACATCCAGCTGGATTGGGATGAAAAAGTAAGCGTTTGAGTTGTAGAAACACAACTTTTCTGGTTCATTCCCTGACATTTACTGTCTTTCTGAAAAAAAAAAAAAAAAAAGGCAGGACAGTATGTCTCTTGTGTGAAGCTCATTTTAACCGAGGGTTTGAGGGAAGAGGTGGAGATGTGGAGTTAGGAGCAGACCATGCTCTCCTTATCACCCTGCCCCAGCCTTTGGAGAGGCAAATGGAGGTGGCAGCAAAATGGTGGATGGCTGGTGGCACAGAGTGGGGAATGGATGCAAATGCAGAGGTCTGTGCTGCCTATGGACAGGACATCAAGAAAAAGGGAGTCTGTACAAGACCCACAAAAGTCCACGAGGGCCATTTGGCCTCAGAGCAAAAGTTTGGTGAGGGAGCAGTGGGTTCTGAAGTGTCCTGCAAGTGAAATGTCTTTGGTGAAGAAGTGCATGAGGGATTAGGAGAGCTTGGAGTGAGGGAGAGAAAAGAGTGCTTGTGACCGCTGGCAAGAGGGAGCTATGAAAGTCTTCTCTTGAAACCCGAGTCCTCTCCTCACCATTAAACAGTAGTAATCTTTGGCAAAGTTTTTGGTCTGAGCCATTTAATGCACCCCAACCAATTCCCAGGTGCAGGTCAGGAGTCAATAAAGACCAAGGACCATTCCCAAGACGCAGTTTGGGTAGGGCCACCTGATTTTGAAGGCTGAAGAAGTAAATGCATGGCCAGATGATGCTCGCTGTTGTGAGGGTGAGACAGCCAGTGCTGTTGTAGTTTTGTTTCATAACACAGGCGTAGCCAGAGATGTGTCCCAGTCCAGGACACAGCCTACAGAGGAGTGTCCACGTTGCTTGGCGTATTACTACAGCCAGCCAGTATCTCCCTGCAGCCTGTCCTACCTCTTGACCAATTGCTGAAACAAAAGAATTGGCACTGGCTACCTCCACCCAGTTCTAGCTCTTCCCTGGGAACTATATTCCTGGGTTTTAAGATGTGAATAGCAATTGCCTATCCCCATCTGTCCTCCATCATGGTTTCAGGCTGGTTCTCCAAGGCTTCCTGCAATTCTCCACTCACCCCACAACTTCTCTCTGCTATTGCCCTGCATGGGGCTTGTTTTCCAGTCACCTCCCTCTATACTGTACTACAGCCATTCCCCACACAGTCCCCTACTGAACTACAAGCCATGAGTAGATTTAAACATCAATGGAGTCAGCTTCTCCCATCGTTTTTAATAACTAAACAATTTCATGGGCTATAACTCCTTTGGGTTTATACCACTACACCAGGATCAGATTCCAGCTGAAAGACCAAAGGCCAGGCTCTGCCTTGGAAGCCCCAGAAGATGCCAGCTTCTCATCAGGCTTCCAAGAACTTGTGTTAGAAATGCATTAAAATGTATTGAATACAAGTTCTTTGTGCCTTAAATGTATTAGATTATTTGTTTCATTTGAGAGGAAAAGGGTGTCACAGACAATTTAGACCTTAGCAGACACATGGGCTATGCTCCATCTTCTCAGCTGCTTCTGCATAGGTACATAGAAAGGCTCAGGTCTCTTGCAGACAGCTGCTAGCAAGTTGTGTGACTGCAGCCCAAAGAGCCTAAATGTTAAGCACCTGCAGGGAGCTCGGGACTTTAACCATCAGCTTGAGCTCTCTTTGTGCTACAGCTGATCCTTGATGTCCATTCCACCTGTTTCTTCCCTGTAGGTCTCAGGGTGGAAATCACAGCACCTCATTCCATTTTGTGTGGTGCTGCGCTAAATCTAGGATAACTGTGTTTCAGTGGGACTACCTCACATGGCCATGGGTGTGATTATGTGCTAAAAGGATGCAAGAACAGGGTGGAGTAAGCTACATCTGGTGGGTCTGAGCTTATATGGAGGCAAATGAGAAGTACTTGCTCTGAATCTTAGGGCATTGCACTCAATTAAACCAGCATGTGGTCAGAGGAAGGCCGTATCCTAACATTAATATGTTAACTCAGTATTTCAGCCTCCTGGGTCTCCTGTTTATGAAGTGCTTGGAGTGAAGGACTCTTTTGTTGTTGTTTTGAAGCTGTAGAGAAGCTGGCATGGGGCATTATTGGGCCCTGACTGAAGCACTTGGGCAGTTCAGTGATGGTAACACTACTTACACAGGCAATAAAACACAGATGGTGAATCTAGTTCTTGTCTATGCTGCTCCAAGCTCTTCATGTGTTGTTGGGATTCACTGAACCACAGGAAGCATGCTGGAGCCAGCTAAATCCAACCTCACTGCTCTTGCTCCCCTTTACACCTTACAGAGAGTACATTGAAGAATGGGGTATGAATGAAGGGTGCTTTTACAAAGGACAAGTTGTCTTATTTTAGACTAGATGTCCTTAAATTCCTGAACGTCTCTAGAGGAGCTCAGCCCTACCCTTTGACTACAGGAAACTTAAATAAATTAGCTCATTTTGGATTTTTAGGCTCTGCATCTTCCAGCAAACTAGGAAGTGCTAAGGCACCAGTGCTGGAGCACCGTTGTCTGCTCTGATAACTAGCACAGGCATTGGCATGGTTTTTACTTGTCCAATCAGCAACTCCTGTGCACATTTTGGGAGTTTGCATAGGTCAGGGTGATTCTCAATAGGCAACGTATGTGTACCACCCTAATAAGTTTAATATTATGATTATGTGGGCAGAGAACAAGCATAGTAGTGTTTAGATAACTAATGGAGCTACAACTCCTACGTGTCTAAATTTTAGTGGGATAAATGGTGCCCTAGATTTTTCCTGTGATCCTAACAGAGATGCTGAGGCTTACCCTACTGTTTTCACTACAAGGACATTCACGAATGCTGTGAACGGGGCTGTGTATAAATTAGAAGCAGGGGGTGGATGTTTGGTCCTCAGTTCCCCAGATATAATATTAGCAGNGATCCTAACAGAGATGCTGAGGCTTACCCTACTGTTTTCACTACAAGGACATTCACGAATGCTGTGAACGGGGCTGTGTATAAATTAGAAGCAGGGGGTGGATGTTTGGTCCTCAGTTCCCCAGAAATAATATTAGCAGTGATGATGAAAAGAAACAGCAGTGATTAATTATTTCTCTTCTTGCCTCCCCAGATGTTGTGCCTGCTTCAGTGCTAAGCACTGCAGACCTGGTGTTGTACAGGGTTGCATTGCACTGTGCACCTTGAACAAATACTGTTCCCAAGACTGGCTGACACTTGTGTGTCACTGTGATGTTTATAACACACACATTTCATCTTCTCCTTGTTCTACTGAGAAATGTGTGCAAACTTGGAGGATTTGGGGACTTATTATTACATAATTTTTCCTGTATAATTGCACAAAGGATGCAGGCTCCACTTTTGTGTATGAACCTGTATTTGCAAAAGGTTGGTGGGATAGTCAGACACTTTGCACAATAATAAGCTGTTCCCATTCATTTCACAGGATCCCTGAAAGATTTTCATGCCTAGGTAGGATGAGGTGTATACAGTTATTTCATGATCTCACCCTGTTAACACCACTCCGATGGCATGACTCATTTGTGGATGCCAAGCCTGAAAAAAAAAAGATGTGTCTCCAAGTGAAGTCAGTGGGCATTAGGCTTCTATATCATCATGTAGTTACGCTGTTTCAGATATTTCCCCTCAAAAAGCATCAAGGGAATGGTGTATTTAATCACCACATCAGATCATTCAACATGCTTCGCCTCAGTTCCCCAGTGGTCTTGACTGTGTCTTTGCCATGTGTTGCTGTGGATCTTCCTTCCTAGCCAAATATCTTCATGCTAACAGTTTTATCTCCCAAGGCTCAGCCTATTACTACAGACATTTCTCCCAAAAGACACCAATATCTCTCCAACTCATTACTGTCACCTTGGAGGAAACTTAACAACAGCATATGCTCACCAGCTCTTCAGATTTTTGCAGAAGATAACAGATGTTCCTAGTTCCCTTAAGGGAGGAATTACCATTCCGGTACTGCAGACAGGTTAACCAGAGCTCACTGAGGTTAAGGGATTTAGCAAAGGGTATGTAGTTATTTGGTGACAGAAGCAAGACTATGAATAGAATAGAATAGAATAGAATAGAATAGAATAGAATAGAATAGAATAGAATATTTTAGGTTGGAAAAGACCTTTAAGATCATCGAGTCCAACTATTAACCTAGCACTGCCAAGCCCACAACTAAACCACGTCCCTGAGCACCACATCTACAAGTGTTTTAAATCCCTCCGGGGTGGTGACTCCACTACTTCCCCAGGCAGCCTGTTCCAAAGTTTGACAAGCCTTTTGGTGAAGAATTTCTTCCTAATATCCAATCTAAACCTCCCCTGGCTCAACTTGAGGCTGTTTCCTCTTGTCCTATCACTTGTTAGTTGGGAGAAGAGACCAACCCCCACCTCATTACAACCGCCTTTCAGACAGTTGTAGAGAGTGATGAGGTCTCCCCTGAATCTCCTTCTCTCCAGCTAAACCACCTTTAGTTGTCTCCATTGACATCAAACGCCACTCCCAAACTTTGGGAGATAAATAACTTACCTATTCAAGTTCTTCCACCCAAATAACTCCAATTCTCTAACCTTGTAACACCTTTCAGGGCAGAAAGCATCCTCAGTTTGCAGGCTGACAAAAGAGGGATACTATGGTTTGTCCTGAGTCCTGCAGTAGGTTATGGCATGACCAGGAAGCAGCACCTGAGAGCCTGGCCCATCCTGAGTAATTCTGTGTCATGCAGATGTCATCCTGTGAGGAACTCACCTCAAATCTCATCTTGCAGACCATGCACTACTAACAGCTCTTGCCCACGTAGATTCTCTTGTGTCTGGCAGTACAGTTGTGTGAGTGCTGTGGCCATATCCTCAGAAAGAAGAAGCATCGTGTCCGAATTCAATGAATATCATTGAAATTATCTGAGCTTTGCATCTTTGAGACTTCTTCTATGACCTCAGTTTGGATTGAAACTGGCCCAAAGACTTACAAATAATGGAGAAAGGGGCAATAGCTGCAGACAAACAGTGTGATAGCAAAAGTCACATTTCCATAGCACTTTGGGCTTTTTTTATTTTTTAAAAACTGAGAGTTTTTGCTAAACTAGAAAGGCTCAGAGTTGGACATTTTATGTTTTCATTATGTTCTCTTCAATCTACTAATACTAAGCAAGCCTTCAAACTGGTAGAATCTGATGATGAGAATGAAGCCTAACTTGACCAAGAAACAGTTAATTACAGCTAATGGAAAGAAATAAGTACAGCGTTTGAAAAAAAAAAGATTTTCTATTTCCTATGGGTGTTTTGGGGGAGCTTGAGTATTGCTATCAAAAATGTTATTTCTTTAACAAATGCATCAGGTCTTAAGAAAAATCAGTCTCACTCTAACTGGTCACTCATCGCTTTTATTTATCCTTTATGCATGTGAGCCACGAAAGAGAAAAGAAAAGTAAAAAAGTCGTGTAAAAAGTATTTTCTTTTAAAGTGTGTTTAAGGGAAACTAAGCTAAACCTAAAATTTCTTTAAGTTTATTATTTTCTTTTCCTTAGAAGTATGTTTTCTGCAAGGAAATCATCAATGGAAAATGTTTGACCAGCTGTACTCTTATCTTTAGATCTGGAAACACATGCAATACATGGAAATCCCCACCTCACTTGAAGTTTCAAGGAGATGACTGGATTTTGTGCTCATACTTCTTTTGCTATGAGTAAGTGTTTCAGTATTTGCTTTTGTTTGCCATCCATCCACTCCAATCCAAGGAAAAATACAGGAAAATTTCCCCTTTTGCCATTGCAGTGCACGATCACTGTGCAAGGATCTGCAAAGTCCACGCCTGTTGATTTTTTTGCAGTCCCTTGAACAAGGCCTTGATCTTGGCGCCTTCTTTCATCTTCAGGGAATTTTAATCTGGAGATTAACTTCCAGCTTGCAGGAAATAACAGAGACGACCTGGATATATCTCGATATTGACTGGTCATCAAAGCTCAGTCACTTGCACTGTTGTTGAGTAGTCCTTGGCTTGGTTTTGGCCTGAGCCTGCTGGCCCAGTCCCAGAAGATTATCAGCCATAGGTCAGGAGTTAGCATAGTCCAAGGACCATTCCTGGTACGTTGTTTAGGTGCAGCCACCTTGCTCTGGAGAGAATTTAGCTATATGGTCTTCACCAGACCAGGCCACCAAGGCAGAGCAAGGACACTAGTCCTGGTTAGTCTGCCTGTAAGCAACTATTTGGGTTCATGATAGACTGGTTCTCTTTCTCTGAGGTTAATGACTCAAGTGCATCTTTGTACCACGGAGCAAAGTAGCAGAAGGGTCTTGTCCTTTGATGAATGTTGTCCTACCAAACTCCTTGGCCATCTGCTTTATTTGTCAAAATCCTCTAGGCAGAGGGTACCAGCTTATCCTGGAGAATCCTTCAACAAGAACTGGTTTAACTGTTCTTTGGAAACAGCAGCCTCCCATCGTCTCTCCAGCTCAGGCAGGAATTGCAGGAAATAATAATAATAATAAAGGGGAAGAGGAGGTTAAGTTACATTTTCTAGTCCAGTAAACATCAGTTGATGCTAATATCTATTTTTTTTTTCTTCAAAAGCAGAGTACCATAATAGTGTGAGTTGATAACTATAGGATTGTTATAGGCTCACTCAGGCCTGCATTCACTCACCTTTGGGCAGACAGCTACAGTTCCTAATGGATTTTAACTGACTATTCTCTCTCTGGAGACCATGGAAAGAGGTGGCCTCCTCTGGAAAGCTGGGAAGAACCCAAAGCAAGAGGATCACCCTTGCAAGACCCTGTTTCTCTTCACTGGGCTGAATCCAAGCCTTAGGAGCAATTAGAATCTCTCTCCAGTTCTAACCATCTCCCAAACTCTTCTAGGACAAAGTCTCAGCCTGTGAGGCAAAGTTGAGACCACTCAAGATGAGCATCTTGTGTGATTACTTTCTCAGCAGGTGCTTCAAATATTTCCACTTCTAACAATCCTTGCTATGGCACAATAGAGCTGTGGTGGCAGAGTTACACGAGCCTGGAGGTCTGTGTGTCTCCACATGCCCTGCCACTGGAGAATGGCAAAGATGTAGAGGTTGAAAAATGCCATTAGCTTATTGCTGCCCCGTTGGACACCAAGACTCAAAAATGGATTTATGTTTTGCTTATGCAAAAGACAGTGAAAGTGGAGAAGGATATCATCTGGGCAAAAGCATACACAACACTGAAAGGCGCAGGAAAGAAGGTGGATATAGCAGAAAAACTCACCCTGTACTGAGAGATGTCGCTGGTGCAGCTCTTGGAGTAGATGAAAGGAGTTGGAGATGGCTCCAGCCCTCTGCCACCAACTCACTGTCTGATCTTTCTACCTCTTCATTTTTCACCTATGAGACTAAGGGTGAGAATGAGATATGGGACTTGTCTTTGATGTAAAGACATCTGGTTTTGTTTGCCATTCACAGCTGTTGAGTTTGGAATTCCTTTGTGTCTCTATTTTTTTACTGAGCTTCAATAGTGGGAACTAATCTATCTGAGGGTGACTTCTAATTCCTGATCACTGCACCTCCTGCCTATGTCCTACAAGGGAACAGTAGTGCAAAATCCTGCTGTTCTTCTAGGAGAACAATGCTCTCAGCAGGAGTGGTGGGTGCAGAAAGTCTGTAAGATTCGGCTTTTCTTCATACAGTCTGGACTGGATTGTCACCTCTGGTTTTATTTCATACCTTAGCCATGAAGTGTTCATAACACTTAGGAAAAAAACCCCTCACATGTCCAAATAATAAAAATAAAGAAACCCCAAAACCTCAGACTTACACACACACACACGCACATGCAGACCTGCTTCAACTTGCATTGCAGGTTCTCAGCCCGGGAGCAAATCACTTGGGAAATTTAATTAAACTTTAATGAGGTACTTTGATTGTTGGGCCGTACGCCTAGTGGAATTAATGTACAATGAAGGGGTGTCTCGTCATGCTGCTGGCAATAGCTGGCAAGTTCATGTAGGGCAGAGCATGTCATCCTAAATCACCTTTTGAACTCGGGAAAGTAGCATAGAACAACCAGGAAGCTATAATGGGTCATTTAATTACAGCAGATCCTTTAGATTGAAGAAACTCCCTCCGAGTCGCTTTTGGGACTTTTCAGGAGGTTGGGGAATGGAAAGCAGGCAGCAGGGTTGGGGTGTTCTTGCTTGTGGGTTTCCTTCTCTTCTTTCCCTGGAGTAGGCAGGAGCATGGATTGGAGGGAGGTCTGGCATAGGAGATCTTGGAACAGTTGGGTGGTGAGCAGGGACCTCCATGGATCCTTCATGGGACCTTGGTGCTCAGCTACCCATTGAGCAGAGAAAGGCATTATTTTGTTGCTAGTGAAGCTTCTGTTTCAAGTGAAGGACTTATTCAAGCCCTCCTCAGCCACCAGGGAAAGGATGTTTCGTAATGTAATGCTGGTTTGGAGAGCACCATTCAACCTCAGAAGAGTCCCACCTGCTTCTGCCTCAAAGCTAGGCCTCCATCTCAGAAAAGATCCCATATGGGATCTCCAGAGGTCCCTTACAACCTCAACATTTCTGTGAGCAACTACTGCACCAGGTTGGATTTGACCATCACCCACCCTTGGCTTATGGTGTCCCAAAGGGACTGGGATACTGTGCATTCACCGAGTGTTGTTATCACACAAGATCCTTTATGGAATGGATCCCTTTTTCAAAAGGACACACATCTCTAGGCATCCAGGAAGGTGAGTCCAACATGCTGGTAGACAAGAGTTGCAAGGTTTAGAAAGGAGAATTATAGGATAATTCAGGGACCTCTGGAGATTTCTAGTCCAACTTCCCCACCTCGTGTAAATTAAAGCAGGTTATTCAGGACCTTGATGAGCTGAGCTTTCACTGTCTCCAGTGATAGACATCCCATGGCCACTACAAGACCTTGTTCTCAGGCTTAACTACTTCCAGAATTTCACTTGCTCCGGCTTGTGTCCATTGCATTTTATCCCATTCTGCAAATCTCTCACAAGAAACTCTCTGTCTTCTCTACCGCCCCTCATTAGGTAGCCGAAAGCAGCAATGAAAGATTCTCTGAGCCTTGCCTTCTCCAACACAAGCAAACCCAGGTCTCAGACTCTCCTTGCACATGTGTTTCAAGAGTGTTACCAGATAATATAACCCTCTGATTGGATCTGCGACAGTTTGTCAGCAAGAAAGAACTCAAAAAAGAGAAGCCCCAACCTTCCTGCATTTCTGTTTGCTCTTTTAGAGATCAGAAGATTCATGAAAAAGGTGATCAGTGGCAAGGTAGAACCCACACATGAGATTTTCCAGGCTGAGATCCAGACCATCTTTGAGATCCTGGAGCTGAGACTCCAGGAGAAGACACTAGCCTTGAAACCATGTGTTTCAAGGCAAACCTAGAGATCCCACTTTAGAAATACAGTCCTGCTCTGGCCTGAATCACATCAGCGTTGTAATCAACAGATATAGCAGGACGACCAGGCAGCGTCTTCCACAGAGGCGTGGAGGGAACAAACATTTTCATCTCTGGGCCTCACTTGTATCATTCATCATCAAGACAGGCTCCTGGGAGGACAACTGTGTTTATTTGGAGGCTTGAATGTAAAGGATTCCCAAAGGACTTGTTAATCCTTACTTCATCAGGAAGCTCTGGGCATACTCTAGTCACGGCTCTGGTGTTGCACTGGCCATTGGAAAGTCAGAAGTGAGTAAGCTCTGCCTCCTCCTGACTCTCAGCTGCCACAGGGACATGGAGATTTTGGCATGTCTCAAGGTGGCCAAACTGTAATGAAATGTCCCACTGCTCTGCAGCCCCATCAGCTCCTTCTGTGCGCATTATGGCAGATCAACTGTGTATTGCAGATTGAACCATTATTGTAGTTCAACCCTCAAGGCAAGGTCTTTTATCTCCTCTGGTCTTTTAAGTCCATATACATGAACTGAAGCAGTGCTGGGAACATGTCCCAGAAACACAAATCCTTCACACAAAGCACAGCATGAGCTCTCGAAACCTAACTGAGATGAGGACAAACCAGAAAGTTATGTCTGCACATGCCAAATGATCATGTACTGTGTTCTTGGGAACATGGAGGCCACCTAGCCAGTAGCCATATTTCTTGGCATTTCTGTAACACCATCCACCCAGTCTTACAAAACCAAGCTGTCAGTATACTGACACGGTATGGCTGGGAGCGACCATTTTTTTTGTGTTCTCCAGTGTTTTTTCAGTAAGACCTATTCATTCCTGCTTCTCTTTTCAGCAGACAATACAACTTCTCTGCTCTCTGAGCGGTTAAGGATGTATGAGATTCTGTCATTTACCAGGGTCTTGCGTTGCAGGATTAACGCAGAACCAAAACCGCCTACCTAACCTTCATTTCTCCTCCTGGTGCCAGTGGTTTATGATACAGTTTTTTGCAACCTCTCACCCTATTCAGTGCCCAAACTGGGCCTGTTCTACTGGGTGGACCAGCTGTGTGCGATGAAGGAAGACATCATCTCTAGGACCCTTGCCTTGTTGGCTGAGGACACAAGGAGGTATGAAGTGAATGATGTAGGGATGCTGATGCATCTATGTTCTTCCTCAGTGTTCAGACAGACACAAGCTACCCTGAAGAACCAGATATGTCTTTACCTCTGCCATTCAGACTGTCCATCAGTGCTGCTAGAGGACCAGTCTGCTGGAGTCACTGACAGCAGGTCTTTTATTTCCTAGATGCTCAGCTTGTGACCAGGGCTTATGGTGCAAATGGACTCCAGCTACGGTGTAGACTGCCCTTGCTGCAGGTGACAGCTGAGTTGCTGGGTACAGATTGACCAGTGGGCATCCCGCATCCCAAGCTGGTGGGCAACTCCTCCATCTCTCCAACACCTTGCATCATTGGGGTCCAAGGAAACATCTGAGTTTGCGCAAAACCAAGGTATTGGCAGGACATACATCAGGAGGGCATCTCTACCCAAATCCTCTGCTTTTGCAGCAGGACATATAGAGCAAGCAGAAAATCAGGCCCAGAGCTGGTGAAGAGAGAATGAATACAGCAACTGCTCATTACTGGGGAGCTGCGGTCTAGGTTCAGCCATTTAAATGATGCCTCTTCTGTGGTGTTCAAGTTGGGAGCACTGCTACCCTAGGACTTCAGTGGAGACAGCTGGGCACGTCTGGAAGTAAATCCCACCTTAAATCACTGATCAGACTTGCCCAGATCTGCGCAATCACTAGGGAGGGACCTTGCAGGCTCCACTAAATTTTAAATGTTGAGTGGATGCATCCAAATTTACCTGTGAGCTGAAAGAGGCAGTGGTCCAAGGTGGGGAGGGGAAGGGGGAAGTTCACGTGTAATTGTGCAATGTGACCATGCAACAAGTGCTTTTTGCTGCATGATCACATCACGGAAACTCCTGCAACTCTACGTCTCCTGCAATGCCTAGCACCTGGAAGGAGCAGAGAGGTTGCACAAACATGCTCCAGCCTGGTGTTTCCTAATCATGGAACACTTGACTCTGCAACTATTACACACTTCTTCCATCCCAGTGTGCACAGGAGAGGGAAGCGGGAATGTTTTCTAAGGTTATAAAGAGCCCAACAGACAAATCCACCCAAATCCCACACTCTAGCATTACCCAAGGGCCCCAGTCTTCATCTATACTCGCAAATGAACAGAACCAGGATCAGAGGCACACACGCTTCTTCAACGACCTTCGAGTTATTTGTATCATGTTCCCTGATGTGATTTTGGGGCAGATCAAGTGGCATTGCTGCAGCCAGGGCCTAGGTAAGGTTCAAAGCGAGCAAAGGCCAGGGTCCATTCGCAGTAGGCTGTTTGGGTGCTGCCGTTCTCTTTTTGGAGGCTGAGAGGGTTCAGTAGGAAGCTTGGGCTGGTTGGACTCAGGGCTGACCATGTGACCCATCAAGGCCTCTGGAACCACCGTGCCACTGGGGCACGGTAGGAGGCTGTCACCTCTCCCAGGCCATCTCTGAAAAGGACATGTGGGACGTGCACTCTGCCGAGGCTTTCACCAGTCTGTGCTGACAGCTGTGGAAAAGCAGACCAGGGGATGCTGCCTTCCCCAAGCCACGGCTAGTCAGACCTCTGTCCTCTGGCTCGGCCACTCACAGGCAGCCCAATAGTTGGTCATCAGTCCCTCTCCTGTCTGTTTTCTATTAACAGCCCTTGGCCCTACTCTAAGGTCTGTCATCCCCATCTTGTCCAGCAGATCCTGCTGCTACTCCTCCCCCTTTCCCAGTCCAGTCTCCACTCCAGAAGGTTCCTTCCACTAGTCTGGTCTTTTTCTCCTCTGTCTTCTGATTCCGCATCCAATGCCACTCCTTCCAGTCATGTTCTGTTCCTTCTCAGCGTTACCCTTCCTTGCCAGACCATGGTTGTTCACACCCACCTCCTCCTTCCTTGGCTGCTTTCTCCAGCCTCTTTCACCATCTAGTCCTGTCCCCGGCACCCCAACTCCTTGTCTCCTGTCTCACCCTGACTGGGTTCCACCCCCAGCCTCCCACTTGCTGCTTGCAGCACACGCCACCATTCCCACACCCACCCAGCATCCCTCAGTGTCTCCTCCACCCAGTCTCCCCCACGTAATGATAGTTTAAGGCTGTTGAAACACCACAACACACAAGTTGCCCTCTGCAGCACCTGCCTGCAGTGCTCAACAAATATTCCTGAAGTGAATAACAAGCAAATCAAGTCTCAGTGCTTCAGAGGTAGGCTGATACCCAGAGAGGAAGATCGGAGCTCTCCAGGTTGGAAAAGAGATGGCTAAAAGGGTGGGATAGGATCTACGGTTCCAAAATTGCACGTGGCCCAGAGAGGGTAAATAAGGAATAACACAACTGGAGAAATACAGCGTATAACGAACCTGGCAGGTGGCAGGATCAAAGCAACAGAAGGAGGTGGTTCTTCACAAGGAGTGGGGATGTGAAGGGTACTAAAACTTTAAACCCACAACTGAGCAAATGTACAGAGGGAAATCCCACTGAGGGTGAGTTCAAACAGAGAGCTCACAAGGTCCTGAGCTGCAGATGGTCTGAAGAGGGACAGGTGCTGGGGTGAATTTCTTCACTTGCCCCATTCTTGTACTCAACTTCAGACATGCTTTCCTTACCCCATCAGAAACAACATCATGGGCTCCATCGGCCTTGGGTATGGCCAGATGTGGCCTGGGTATACATATGTATATATAACTATATATATTTTTTAATATATATATAATATCTCCTCTGTGTGTGTGTGTATATATATATATATATATGTCATGTTTCCTGTAAATGAGAGGGGTAGAGTTGGGAATACCATCCCCTCCGCACCAGAACTCCTGGTGCTCCTGAGATCAGAGACAAATTAGACCTCAAGTCTCTGATGCTCTGGACGGGTCTGAGTGGTGATAACTTTTGTAATATCGTGTGATGCTCAAGACAAGAGGTCCGGCCCTGACAGCAGAGAATCCAATAGGTGTTCCCAGGTCAGGGGTGCTGAGGAGTGTGTNCCCAGTCTCCCCCACGTAATGATAGTTTAAGGCTGTTGAAACACCACAACACACAAGTTGCCCTCTGCAGCACCTGCCTGCAGTGCTCAACAAATATTCCTGAAGTGAATAACAAGCAAATCAAGTCTCAGTGCTTCAGAGGTAGGCTGATACCCAGAGAGGAAGATCGGAGCTCTCCAGGTTGGAAAAGAGATGGCTAAAAGGGTGGGATAGGATCTACGGTTCCAAAATTGCACGTGGCCCAGAGAGGGTAAATAAGGAATAACACAACTGGAGAAATACAGCGTATAACGAACCTGGCAGGTGGCAGGATCAAAGCAACAGAAGGAGGTGGTTCTTCACAAGGAGTGGGGATGTGAAGGGTACTAAAACTTTAAACCCACAACTGAGCAAATGTACAGAGGGAAATCCCACTGAGGGTGAGTTCAAACAGAGAGCTCACAAGGTCCTGAGCTGCAGATGGTCTGAAGAGGGACAGGTGCTGGGGTGAATTTCTTCACTTGCCCCATTCTTGTACTCAACTTCAGACATGCTTTCCTTACCCCATCAGAAACAACATCATGGGCTCCATCGGCCTTGGGTATGGCCAGATGTGGCCTGGGTATACATATGTATATATAACTATATATATTTTTTAATATATATATAATATCTCCTCTGTGTGTGTGTGTATATATATATATATATATGTCATGTTTCCTGTAAATGAGAGGGGTAGAGTTGGGAATACCATCCCCTCCGCACCAGAACTCCTGGTGCTCCTGAGATCAGAGACAAATTAGACCTCAAGTCTCTGATGCTCTGGACGGGTCTGAGTGGTGATAACTTTTGTAATATCGTGTGATGCTCAAGACAAGAGGTCCGGCCCTGACAGCAGAGAATCCAATAGGTGGTCCCAGGTCAGGGGTGCTGAGGAGTGTGTTTTAACCTAAGGTTTTCAGCATCCTGCCTGGATTTTAGCTGCGGCCCAAAAGGACAGTGTGGGGACTCTTCCCTCACCGGGGAGGCAAATTCAGCCTTTCCCTCTCAAGCCACAGAAAAAAAAAAAACAAAAGCAGTGGTTTGTATCTCAAAGCGAAAAGACAGAGTAGTGGCAGGGGAGAAGGATTTTTGGTGTCCTAGCTGAGCAGGGGGTGTGTGGGACCTGCCATCCCTTGGTACCCGATGCTGCCCGCTCCCTGGGATGCTGGGAGAGAGCAGCGGGATCGTGACTCAGCCCCCACGTGAGCCGGTTTCCTTCCTGCACCGCCAGCCCAGGCTTCTGATGTTTTGTTCGCCGTGAAGCTCTGGGGGCCAAGCAGGAGCTCCTGGAAATCAAAGGGAAAGANAGATGGCTAAAAGGGTGGGATAGGATCTACGGTTCCAAAATTGCACGTGGCCCAGAGAGGGTAAATAAGGAATAACACAACTGGAGAAATACAGCGTATAACGAACCTGGCAGGTGGCAGGATCAAAGCAACAGAAGGAGGTGGTTCTTCACAAGGAGTGGGGATGTGAAGGGTACTAAAACTTTAAACCCACAACTGAGCAAATGTACAGAGGGAAATCCCACTGAGGGTGAGTTCAAACAGAGAGCTCACAAGGTCCTGAGCTGCAGATGGTCTGAAGAGGGACAGGTGCTGGGGTGAATTTCTTCACTTGCCCCATTCTTGTACTCAACTTCAGACATGCTTTCCTTACCCCATCAGAAACAACATCATGGGCTCCATCGGCCTTGGGTATGGCCAGATGTGGCCTGGGTATACATATGTATATATAACTATATATATTTTTTAATATATATATAATATCTCCTCTGTGTGTGTGTGTATATATATATATATATATGTCATGTTTCCTGTAAATGAGAGGGGTAGAGTTGGGAATACCATCCCCTCCGCACCAGAACTCCTGGTGCTCCTGAGATCAGAGACAAATTAGACCTCAAGTCTCTGATGCTCTGGACGGGTCTGAGTGGTGATAACTTTTGTAATATCGTGTGATGCTCAAGACAAGAGGTCCGGCCCTGACAGCAGAGAATCCAATAGGTGGTCCCAGGTCAGGGGTGCTGAGGAGTGTGTTTTAACCTAAGGTTTTCAGCATCCTGCCTGGATTTTAGCTGCGGCCCAAAAGGACAGTGTGGGGACTCTTCCCTCACCGGGGAGGCAAATTCAGCCTTTCCCTCTCAAGCCACAGAAAAAAAAAAACCAAAAGCAGTGGTTTGTATCTCAAAGCGAAAAGACAGAGTAGTGGCAGGGGAGAAGGATTTTTGGTGTCCTAGCTGAGCAGGGGGTGTGTGGGACCTGCCATCCCTTGGTACCCGATGCTGCCCGCTCCCTGGGATGCTGGGAGAGAGCAGCGGGATCGTGACTCAGCCCCCACGTGAGCCGGTTTCCTTCCTGCACCGCCAGCCCAGGCTTCTGATGTTTTGTTCGCCGTGAAGCTCTGGGGGCCAAGCAGGAGCTCCTGGAAATCAAAGGGAAAGAACAACATCTTGGGCTTTCTGAGGCGGGGTGCGTCCTGGCTGGCCGGGGAGTTGGGGTGGGCATTTGGAGTGCTGAGGTGGGAGGGCTGGAAGGAGGGCACAGTCAGGTCTCTGACATGAGCCTCCTTAACCCCAAGCTCTCCTTGCATGCAGCAATGCTCCTTGGATGCCCCTCAGCTGTCGGTGAGGACCC
Source organism: Steatornis caripensis (assembly GCA_013398225.1). Classification (NCBI taxonomy): domain Eukaryota; kingdom Metazoa; phylum Chordata; class Aves; order Caprimulgiformes; family Steatornithidae; genus Steatornis; species Steatornis caripensis. The sequence continues at coordinate 65,754 of VZSC01000342.1, read as the reverse complement.
TCATGGGCTCCTCAGGCTCTGAGGAGAAGGAAGGGAAGGGGCTTCCCCAGACCTCTCTCTGCTTCACTGGGTGGGAAATGGAATCCCCAGCAGTCCCTCTTGCACTGAAATTGGAGTAAACGGGTGGGAAGGCAGCTCAGCTTTCATTAACCACCTTGACAGGAGACTGCCAGATTTTCTCTGTTAGCAGACTTCTCTCTATTGATGCCAAAGACAAAACTCTTGGTCAAAATTTGCTCAATGCTAGCAAAAAAATATTGGTAGACTCTCTGGTACTGCCCAGACTCAACTGCTTGGCCCTGAGGCCCCTGGATTTGTCTGGTGGCATTCAAACCAGGTGGCCACATCCAAACCTTGCCTGGGGATGCCCTTGCTACCCTGCACTCCAGTTTTGGGGCAGAAATTGTTGACCTGAGCACCACTGTGCTAGGGACTGTGATAATTTCAGTGTGGATGGTAGCGGTTGAGGGTTTGTGGATCTTTCCTGTCCTGGGTTCTTGACCAGTGTGAGCCTAGTGCAGATCTCTCCATGTCCCTTCCAGTGTCCAGAGATGACCCTGAACATGTATCAGCCTTCAGGTGGTGCAAAGGTGTTGTCTTGAACCCTGTGGATTGTCCCAGAAGGGTGGCAGGAGCCCAAAAGCTGCATTCAGAAAGGAGGGTCTGGCCAGCACTGGATTTTACTTATTTATTGCAAAAAGAGGGAGAAGATCCCTATTATTTGTCTCATTCCCTCCACACCCACTGCACAACCTCTTCCTCCTCCCTGGTCAGCTGGATGCCACTGGGCTGTTGGACCCAACTCTTCCACCACCATCATCCCTCTTTCAACATCTCTGATTCCCTGGACGAAAGAGGTGGGCAGGAGCTAACCCTGGACCTTCAGCCACAGAGGCCGGTGTGGGTGGCCTTAGCTCCCGTCTCAAAGCAGGTCTTCTGAGCGAGTCCTTACTGGGGCCCAGTTCTCCTTCAGGTGGGCATTCAGCCAAGTGGGTTGCCATCAAGACGACCCCGGATTGCCCACAGGGTCAAGCTTGCAGTACCTATACCTGGGCTCATCTCCCCAGCCTTTGCCTTGGCACCCTCCCACCCCAGCCCCAGTGGGGAGAAGGAGAGACCCCAGCCTGCCCAGCCTACCCACAGCCCTCCTGCCCTGCGGCCAAACCCTTCTGCCCCATCACCCAGCTCCATCCCCTCACCCCTGTTTTCCTATTCTCAGCATTTACTCTCCCGCACGTAGCCCTAGGGGAGCTGGAGGATTGTACAGAGGGAGAAGTTATTTTTCCTTGACATAAACATCCAAGCCTTTCCTCGGCCCCGTCACTTGAAATGTGGAGGTAGGACCTGGACTCATAACATCCGGCAGGAGGGGCTGGCCTTATCTGCCAGGAAACACTCAGCTCCGGATACATCCTCCCCTGCTCCCGGCACCCCAAGCAGCTCCCATTGGCAGTGCCGGGCAGGAAACCACTCAGCAGCTTGTCTCATTCCCTCCTCTGGAGAGACGGGAGGGAGGGCCTGATCCTGTCCTCCCTGCATGGCTCCCCATGGGGTGCGGTGGGGTTTGGAGTCGAGGTAAGTTGGGGGCAAAGAGAGATGGAGGGGGGAAGGTGTTTACTTGTGAGCAGAAAGGGGTTGATGGGGGCAAAAGGGGATTTGGGGGAGATGGTGGTGTTGAGGGTCTCCCCTAGACTCTGCCAGTGATTTGCAGGGTGACCTCAGCCAAGTATCCTCACCCTCTTCTCTGCCTCTACTTCCCTCCCCTGCCTTCTGCTTTGAGAGGAACGGAGGGAAAATAATAATTTCCCAGCTAATTTCAGCATCCAGAGCCCTCACACGGGGCAGAGACCCCTTGTGCTAAGGGTAGACAAGCACTCGATCCTGTTCACAGTCTTGGTAAGATCATGTCCCAACACTGGACACAAAAAGAATGGCAGGGAAGGAAGTAGAACCTCTATTTTACATACAGGGAAACTGAGGCACGGAGCAGCCATGTGGTTGCTTGTCGTCAGGGTCTGCCCCTGCCCAGTGGCACTGGGACCAGCAGACATGGCCAGTGGAGAGAGGATGGAGAGGAGCCAGCACCTCCTCAAGGGATGCAGAGGAAATCGCCCATCCCAGGAGGGTCAGGGCATGACACACACCGCAGCTTCCAGCCAGCCTGAATCCCAGCGCTATCCGGGAAGGTGACCTCATCCCTGCTCCTGGTGACCAGCACTGTGACCCACACAGTCACAGGGGCCGAGGGCTGTCTGGGGCCGCCACACACCGAGGGCAGAGGACTCACGCTCTGGTCACGTCCTGGCAAGGACAGACCCTTGTCCTGGCCCAACCTGACATCCCTGAGCAGGAGCCCGAACGTGGTGTGAGGTCATTTTATCCCTTCCTGCAACCCTGATTTGATCTTCCTGCTGGTTCTCAGCCTGGAGAAAGCAACCCACAAACCACAAGACTCCTCGGCGTGCAGAGAAACAGCCTTGGGCTTGCGAGTTTGGGGTGGGGAGGGGGGAGAAACATGTCCAAGACTGATGCAGAATGAGTCCTGCTTGGGGCGGAGACCCCTCCAACATCCACGAAGCACCGTGGCCATCAGTCCTCTGCAGGGACACCCGCTTTTCAAGCAAAAAGCTCTTTACCACCTCTATCTGCCACTTATTTTCTTGCCAGTCCCCGCAGCGATGCCCTGCATCCCAAAAACACGCTGCAGAGCGTTGCATTTTCCATCCCACCAGAGAAGGGGCGGATGGCTCTGCTGCCGAATTTCATATCAGCTGCCGGTGTCCTGGGAGGTGGAAGCTGGCTGCTCCCAGCGCTGGGCGTGTGCCCGGATCTGGCCGGCGAGCCCTGGCTCCCAGGGAGCCGCACCTCGCCTTGGCTGCAGCTCCCAACGCCCTCGGGGGCCCCCGGCTCCCGGTTGGGGCCTGTAGCTGTTCCTGACGTGCAAAGAGCTCGGGGACACGCTCCCACCTCTCCTCACGTGGCTCTGAGTTGAGCAAGCGGGGACAGGCTTGGCTTGTGGGAGTCTCCATGCATCCCAGCCCGGCGGGCTGCTCAGGGCTGGGATGCACGGAAAAAGTCCTTTTCCCGGGGAAGTCAGACTCCAGCCACCGCCGCACGCGCTGCTGGGAGCTCTTGGTATAGGCTTTGCCTCTGCCAACCGTGAATGTGACTCCGTCTGCAAGAAGGGAAGCAGGGAAGAGGCTCTCAGGGTGTTTCAGTCGGTCCCATTGCTGCTTGGGGCTTGGGGCAGGATAGGATAGAGCAGCCAATGTCCCAGAGAGCGCATCACGTNGACTCCGTCTGCAAGAAGGGAAGCAGGGAAGAGGCTCTCAGGGTGTTTCAGTCGGTCCCATTGCTGCTTGGGGCTTGGGGCAGGATAGGATAGAGCAGCCAATGTCCCAGAGAGCGGTTCACGTTGCGGGGATGAATGCAACAGCCCAAATCAGGCATGCTGGTGCCAGCACCCAGAGCAGATCTTGTTGGGGGACTGGGATGGCTGAGCTCTCTGCCTCCTCATCAAGGTGGTTTAAAAACTCATTGCACTCTCGTCAGCTGCCCCTGCAGAAGACCTGTCCGAAAGGGTCACTTGCAGAGTGCCCTGGGGTGGGTGCCCATCTGATGCCCCGGGGTGGGTGCCCCTCTAATGAGAGTCTGTTTGGAAGGGAGCAGCCCCATGGATTTGCACGTCCAGGTTTGAACACACGCACATAACCCCTGTTATGAACAAATTTAATGTGCTGCTGGGTGGCTGTGAGCATCCCTTGGCGCCGGGGCACCACGGAGGTCAGGAGCAGAGCAGGAGGTGGGAGGAGCAAGAATTCTCCAGCCCTGCTCCCGCTCCTGGCGTGGTCCCATGTGTGTCAACGCTGCTGGGCGGAGAGGCCCAACAGGCTCATGTCATCTCCCTCCCTCCAGCCCCATCGGGCTGATCCACAAATCCTCTTGGAACAGCCATGCTTCCCCAGCCAGGCTGCTGCACCGGCCGTCTCGGCACCGGACCAAGCATTGCGCCCTTGTGCTGTGCTGGCGCAAGAGCCACCGCAGTCCATGGTGCCAGCAGGACACCCAAAGGCATCCATTTCATTCCCTCTAAAAGACAAACCAGCTGCACTTGGCCAAGAGTGGGCTTGGATGCCTGAGCGATGGGCAAAGGAGTCAGTGTGTGTGATGGCTGTCTCCAGGCAGGCTATGAGTTGGGGACAAAGACCGACCGTACGAACAGGACAAGGGCATGATGGTGCCTCCCCAAATACCCAGAATCCCACCTTCTGGGACCATGAGCTCCTTGAGCCAGAGACGAGTCATTTATAGGAGGCAAGTCAGCCCAGTTAGGTTGGGTTGCCTTGGGTTGGGTTGGGTTCGGTGACCTCTGGAGGCCCCTTCCAACCAACACACATAAGCAGGCATCACAAAGTGCATTAGGAAATGTGCTCCTCCACTTTTTGGGGCTAAGCAGAAGGATACAGCTGTGAGAACCCTGCTTTGGCAGGTATGCATGGCTCAACCTCAGGTACCACAGGGACACGGCTTAATTTAATGTCGGGAAGAGAAGACTGTGATGTTGGTCCATGGGCCACAAGGAGGACTAAGCTTTTCTGTTCATTAGCGATGCCTGAAGACCACCACTCAACATCCGCCTACAAGACCACCTGTCTTGAGCATCCCAAATCTAACCCACGCGCCATTTCTGAGGCCTCATTGCCTTGACCTGCATCTGCACCGAGGACCCTTTACATGGCCCTCACACTGTGGAGCTTCTTAAACGGTGCATCGGCACGAACTGTGACAGCCAGCCTTCAATACGAACACAAAACCATGCTCCAGGCACTGGCACTCACTCCATAAATAGGCAACATCATTTCGGCTCACCAACACACCGAAGGCAAAGCCTTGCCTTCACTGTAATGTCTACACAGCACCTGGCATTAAAAGGTCCCGTTCATGAGATGGCAAAAGTGAGATCAAGGCCAAAGTGATTTGCTGCCCCCGAGACAGGCCGTGTAAAGCTAAGGTATGCACATATCATGCCTCGAGTCGGTTTGTTAGAAAGCAATCCACGATTTGTAAAGATAACCACAGATCTTTTTATTTTTAAAAAATGGAAGTAGAAAAGTTTGGCTGAAAATACCAACCAAAAAAATAATTAAAAAAATAGCACTCGCACAGGAAATGTTTCTGTTTTGAAAACTTTGTCAATAGCTACAGCAATTTAAATCATAAAACAATCATCGTATAAAAACATATTTATTTAAATTAAATATTTTATGCAAACTCATATCTACACTCATTCAAAATGCATAGAGTCACACAAAAAAGATGGAATGTATTAGCTTAAAAACTTGTGAAGTTGTGGGGGTTTTTTAAGTATTATTTGAGATTATTATTAATACACGTTTGGGACTGAAACCAGAAAATCATAGCCACGCTACTAACTAATCATTACCAAGTGCCATACAGTAAACACTAAGATTAATCATGTCATATAACTGATTTAAAATAAAGCTTCATCTTTATGAAAAGGAAGAGAACTCGAGCAATACAGAATCCGAGGGGAGGAATAATGGAAGGAATAAATCAGTGTACAGCTTTATTACAAGCAATAAGATGCTGGAGTTAGAAGAGGCATTGGGCACTGTGGCTNGTGGGTCCCCATCTGGGCAGGGTTAGCACCCCACGGGATGCCCGGGTGGGTGCACGGGTGCCCACCCCGGGGTACGGGATCCAGACAGGGTTTGCTCCCCCGGGGATGCCCTGCTGGGTTCATGGGTGCCCACCCTGGGTACTGAATCCGGGCAGGGTTTGCACCCCCAACATCACCTCTTTGCCCAAGTGCTCATCCCAGGACCCGTTCCCAGCCCTGCGGGGAGGGCATCTCATGCCACCCTTCCTTCGGGAGTGCTTTTGCTGGGAGGCCAAAGGGAAGCCCTAGGGGGCGGTTGGATGCTGGCCCGATCCTGCCTTTCCAAACCTTGGTCTTATCCTGAAACGCACAGGCTGAGCGCCCTCGGGGCTGGCTGCCCCCCTGCAGCCCCTCCCTCGAATGCCCAGGGCCAGCCTGGCAGCGTCGCCGGTGTCCCATCCATCCCCCCTCGGGTTGGATGAGGGACGAAGCCCCCAGCTTGTGGTTTGGGGGCAGGAGGTTGGGGGGGTTTAATCCTCGCCGGTGCGATCGGGCAGGTCGAGGCAGCCACAGCAGTGCCACCGCCACTGAGAGCAGAGGCAAAGCGTGAGCCCTTTTACCAAAATCTTCCCTTTTCCCCCCATCCCTACCTTTTCCCCTTCCAGGGGGTTTTGACCCTGCCGGGACTTCAGACCTGCCGTTTGCAGGATGCTGCCGCCCTCCCGACTCCAAAGCAAAGCCGGGGGTGCCCCGAAATGGGGGGCAGCCTTCCCGCACTCCCAGAAGCATCTCTGCTTTGCAAGAGGGACTTGGCCAAAGGGCTTTGGCATCGGGAAACCCCTCCCAGCCCCATTTGGAGCGGGACACTCGAGGCTTTGCACCGGTGGAGAGCCGACAACAGCAATCCTTTACCTACACCACCGAGGAGACTCCGCGGCCCTCACTGTTCGGACTTGGTCACTCTGAGGGGCAGTGAGTGATGACCCCGGGGAGCAACGCCTCGTAATACTGTGTCGGGTCCTTCCTCGGCCGGTCCAGGCGGCCCCGGCCAGGGGTCTAGGAGACGCTGTAGCTATTGTAGTAGGTGGCCGTGGCATCGGCGAGGACGGAGATGAGACTGGTCTCAGAGGCATGAGAGCTGCCAGATGACGGGACGTGTCCGTTGACCAAGACCCCGCCGTGGTGGTCACCGTGGCTGGGGTTGTTGAGATACTGGTCGAACTCATTGCGGTCCATCTCCCCCAGGAGCTCTGCTTGGCTCAGCTGGTCCAAGGTGTCAAAGCCGTGGTGGTCGGGCGGTGGGGAGAGCTGGCCCAGGTGGGCATGGAGGCTGGGGGGGTGCAGGGAGGGGAAGGCGGGCGTGTAGTAGCTGGGAGGAGGAAGGGGAGGGCAGCTGGAGGCTGGGGGGATCATGCAGGTGGTCGGCTGTGGCATGGGGCTGAGAGGGTGGTGGTTGCACGAGAGGGAGCTGCCCGCGTACTCTGGGGAGTAGGTGGCTCCGGTGAGGTGGGAACGGTGGTGCTCGTCAGGGCAGGGCGAGGAGAAGAAGCTCTGCTCGGGGTCTATGGCGTCCAGAGGAGACATCTCCGGGGGAGTGGGCAGCCCGTAGGGGTAGGTGTCCACGCTGGTGCTGCTGCTGCTGCCCGCAGCCTCCCGGTATCCCCGCACGGCCGGCAGCCCCGGGCGAGGGGGGTACTCACCCGGCCCCTCTTTCTCTCCCCCGACCTGGCCACAGGTCCGCTTCTCCGGCACCGCGTTTTGGTCCCGCGTCAGGCTGCCCAGCAAAAACCCGGGGTCTACCCGCTTGCAGATGCGCTTGACCTGCTTCTTCCGCCGGGGTCGGTATTTGTAGTTGGGATAATCTTGCATGTGCTTCACCCGCAGTCGCTCGGCCTCCTCCACGTAGGGACGCTTCTGCGAGAGGCTCAGAGCCTTCCAGGACTTGCCTGAAACGGAGAATGAAACTCCCCTTAGCGCCCACGGCGGCCATACCCGTATCAGGGGGAGGGAAAGGGGGCTGCCTCCCAAAGATGCAGGCACATAACCCAAGGGCAAGGTAAGGGCTCCCGATATCCGAGCCAGAGCACATGGAGGATGCAGCCAGCAAACCCCACAGGAGGATGAGATCGCAGCGGGAAGGCGAAGAAGCGGGGGATTGAAGCCACGGTAGGTCCACCAACTACCCCCATCCCAAGTCCCCAAACAGGGCTGGTTCAGGTTTAGCTGAGCCACACTGCAAATAAATCAGAGCAAATAAACTCCCCCAGCTCCATGGCCGGATCTTGCAATGCCTCTCTGGGACAGCGAGCCCAGCTGCTGAGTGGGGACGGTCGAGGCCATGCCTGGCTGAGCAGGGGGCCAGGACGTGGCGTCCCTGGATGTGGCCCAGCCCGTGCCCTGCCAGGACTCGCATCGGGGCATATGGAGACCCAGGTGCCCTGAACTTGCCGTTCCCTGTTTGAGATACACAAAATGTCCCCAAGACCCTAGACAGAGAAGCAGTGCCGGGGCCCGGGGGGGTTGTATCCCACGGTGAGGCTACTCCAGGCTGTTCCTCAGGGTACGGGGACATTTTCCTTATTTAAGGATACAGATCAAAGCATTTGATGCCTTCCCATTGCCAAAGAGACAGCAGAAATAACACTACTAAGCTGAAACCCCGAATGGCAAAAGTAGTGAGGAGAAAACTCAAACCACCAAAGAAAACACCGCAAAACTGTCCAGGGAAACACAAACTTTGGGTAAGAGGCTGGACAGTAAAGCTGTGTTGCAATGCGGGCAGTTCAGGCTGTCTGGGCTGGTTATTTCTGTTTGCCCTCTTGGTTTCACATGAAAAATGGGGATTGGGAGAAGGGGGAAATAGTGGATGGGGAGTGGGAAATAAATTTGTATTCAAAATGAATAGTGATTCCCCGAAAAGGAACAGCAGGAACACACACCCCCCCCCCCCCCCCCCCCCCCCCCCCC
>VZSC01000342.1:31573-49610 GCA_013398225.1 Steatornis caripensis | reverse complement strand
CCCCCATCAACCCGTACTCTGCACGTGCTCTTTCTCTTTGAGCTTGAGGCACACAAAAACCCTACATTTCCTGGGATAAAGTGAAACTCCCACTTCATCTTGTACAAATAGAGAATCTTCTACTTGTAGCTGATATTTCAGTCTGACGCAGATTTAAATCTGAGGTATACTGTGCTTAGCTGTAGTAACACCATAAATTTAAAGGTTTATTCCTGGATTTCTTCTTTCGGTAAGCAGCACTGGAATCCGGCCAAACACTCGTAAGAATTAGCACACAGAAACTCAAGGAAGATTAATACAGAGAACAAACAAACAAGCCCAGCAGTATTTGGAGAAGGAAACCCTGTTCCTTGACAGGCACCTTTTAAAGCTGAAAACCCAAAGAGGCTGTAAAGGTTAGCTGCTTAAGAGTTAAAAAAAAAAAAAAAAAAATCACTGGAAACAGTCAGGCTTTTGGCTTCTAACAAACAAAAAATCCAAACTCATGGTGAACAAGAAATTAGAAGGGTTGCTTTGCAGGGGACCCACAAAACTTAGGATGCTTCGATGTAACGCGAAAAATTATTTTGCTGTCTTCTTCCATTGTTTTTCTCACCCCAAGCATGGAGCTTAGTCACAGCTCTAGAGCAACCTCACGCTATTAAGTGGTATTTTGTTTAAGGAAGCCAAGGAACAAGCCCAGCCACAGTGGCATCATAATGGCTAATATTTGTATAGCCCTGAAAAGCAAATGCTACAAGGGTTAAAAACTACCAGCATGCCAGCAGTGAAACGCAGAGAAAGGCATCTCGTTCTCCCTTACAATAAGTAAAACTACAGTAATTTTGCTGTAACGACCGAGCATGTCCTGAGAGCAAGAAAAGTGCGTTGTGAACCGAGATATCTTAAAAAGGAAGAGTTCAGCTGCAACCGAAACGTCTGAAGCCATGCGGACCGTTTGCTGCAGACCGAGTTTCTCCCACTGGATGATACAGGCAGCTTAAGGAAATTTTTTTCATATTAACATCTGCGTCTTGACAATGTTTTTCAAACCACATTAAGCAACTCAACTGAGCTAACGCAATAAAAAAATGTACCCATTCTATTCAGCAGAGCAGGCCAATGGGATGTTTTAGATTTACACTGATGAAACACAGCCAGGCCCGGAGTCAAACGAGCAGCTAATGGATTTGAATTTTGGACAGCGACTCTGGCTTATGCCACGATAACTGGCTGGCTTTCAGGGTTGTGCTGTCGGTTTGCTGTGGCCAAAGCGATATCAGAACCAGATTCAAGGACGGTGAACGCTTCTTCCGATTCCACCACTTTACTTCCAAGCTCACCCGTCTCTTCTGACAGCTCTTAGCTGAGTGAGATTAAGATCCTAAAATCCATGCTGAAAGTTAAAACTCTCATAAAAACCTGCTTATGGTAGTGCTGAGTTCCAGCATTACTTATTTCCAGGTTTACAAATAGAAACAAGCTCTAATAAATCTAAATTGCAGATTTTCAATGTATAAATGGCAACACTGATCCATGTGACCAGCTATGCTTTTAAAATCTATTTGGTCTCCCAACTTCCAAGAAAATCTTGCTCTGTCCGAGACAACTTTTTTCATTCCAGATGCACCACTGAAGGTACCGTGAATGTTGCCTGGGCACCAAAGATTTAGATACGGTTAATAAAGGCACAGCTCCTTTAGCTCTGTTGCGAAGTTACAACTGCTTGACAATAGTTAACCACTGGCTACGAAAGAGAGAGGTTTTCTTTTTATTTCATTCTTTAGTACTGACACTCAGGCATAAACCTTTAATTAGACTAAGTATTTTGGGAAGAAACAACATGCACTTTATATGTAAAAGGAGATCAATGAAAAAATTCAGACATGACTTTACAACGATCAGTGAAAAAATACATACGGCTTTGCAAAACCCCTCCTGTTCCCAAAAGCAGAGCTGGCCTATCAGAAGTGAAAACAACAGTGGCTTTAATTATAAAGGCAGCAGTATGGTGACTTTTTTTTCCCCCCCTCTCCCTGGATCGAGAAAAACATAGTCTGTATGAAGCAGCACATAGCAATTCACTGGCTTTCACAGTCTTAACCACAGCAGTTAAAACCAGGCCTGATTTTGCTTGCTGTTACCTGACTTGAATGGAGTTGCACCAGCGTGAATCTGGGCTGCTGTGTTAAAACACAGCTCTTGCAAAGCCACTACAGTGAACCGTGTGCCACAGTGGAAGAGGCAAAGCCTAACTGTTTCTCATTAAGTCTTGCTTTGCAGCCATGCAGGCCTTGGCCCTACACGTGGAGATCTTTTTAACACAGTACTGAAGCTCACGTTGACCTGTCACCATGCCCTCCCTTGAAAGAGCTATATTTAACATAGTCTGTGGTTTCAGTTGGAGGCAGAGCAGCGTGCTCAAGACTGGATAACACCGTGATGTCTGGCTGGCGTGTTTACACAGACATGCCAAAGTCCAAACCACCTCAGAGTCCCAGCTTGACTCTTAAATGGTTAAACATGCTTGCAGTGCTTCTTCTTTCTCTGCACTCCTTCAATACACTCATCTGTCTCCTCTTTTTGCCTTTTTTGTTTCTTCTTATGGCGTTTCTTTTGCTTTGCCTCATAGTCCTTTACACTGACATCTTCCCCAGCAGATATTCCTGTGTAAGTTTCTCCATCGCCCATATTTTCATCACAACTAACGCCTTCCCCTTCGTGCTGCTCTTTATGTTCCCTTTTCTTTTTCCCTGAGTGACATTCATTTAAGGGAGCATCCAGTTCCTTTCCATTCAAGCTACCTATCTTAGGTCGTTTCACTTTCGGTTTCTTGAAATGTTCTGTACTCTCTGCCTCATCTCTCTTCTGCTTCTTCTTTTTCTTTTTGACTTTGGTTTTCAGTTCTTCCGAAGGCTCCAAAGCTTCATCAGCCGTTGGGCAGGAATTGTCTACCTTTGTTTTTGCTTCATTCTGGGATCCCTTCAGTTTTGCCATGCGCTTGGCGAAATATTCCTGTACAGTGAGAACACTCTTCACTGTATTGTAACCGTCTGCAGACTCAGATAGCCAGCGGCTTCTCTTCTTCTCTTCCTGAGACTCAGGACTGGTAATATCCTCCTGCAGGTGAACAAAGAGTAGCAGGAGCAAGAGTCAGAAATGATGGCTTTAAATATAAGCGGGTTTTTTTTGCATGCTAATAAGACAAGTATTAAAAAATAATAGGGTGCTTTGAAAATTCATTGTAAAAGTAGAGACTCGGGCAGAAGGGAGAGACAGCCCTTAATGCAAAAGACAGCGTAGGTTTAGGGAGACGAGGTGGCAGTATGGAAGGCAGCAAGAGAACACACAACAAGACAATTCTCTTGTCGCTTTGAATTTCTCACTGTTTCCCTACTCCCGTGCAACAGGTGGAGATTATGTATAATACTATCACACTCGCTTTGCAAAGGCACATGTCTCTACAAGATATAAAGCAACATGTAAAATAACACAGTACAATCTATTAGCCTGTGGCAGAAAGGAAATCCCATGCCTGGAATACCTCTACAGCGAAGTGCAAGAACTTATGATATACAGAGCAATCCAGCATTGATGCATCTCTTCCATCTTATCTGATCTTTAGAAATGTTTGTTTCGTAGCTGGTTTACTGTCATTGTGTCCTAGGTGTTGTTATTTAAACATGCTCCATTTGATCATACCTTATCAGATGGTAAAAACAACATCACAGGTTAGATCTTACAAGGCTTGTGCATAGACAAAATAAATAGCTGCTGAACTCCAGCTGCAGGTGACTATCTGTAAAAGGAGTCTAGCATCTAGTAAGTAAATATAAAATGAAAAGCAAAGTACAGCTCTGGAGCTGGATGTTACGTATGGCACGAAGAGAATTGACTCTGAAGAAAGCAACAAGTGCAACAAGATGGAAATACATAACTTGTTAAATTATCTGCGACTTAGAAAATAAGCAAGCCAAAAAGGCAGCTGAAATTCAGGCTTGTTTACATGGATAGCAAAGCACTCAAAAATAACCCTTTGTGGCATATCCTTTCACTTGGCAAAAGTGACTCTTGGAAGTGTCCCAAATTTTACAGCACTTTTTTTTTTTTTTTAAAGCCTTGTACGAATTGCGGGTAACCAGGCTTCCCCCTCGATGGGAAAAGCTGAGCGGGTAAGAACTGTGTAGAAACCTTACCAACATGTGGCCTACAACACGCTTCGTGACTGGGAGGTAATCCACAGCTATTACGGTCACATGTGTCGAGTATGACACCGATACTTCACTGTTTTTCCATTCATAACTGCATGGATAGATAAGAGCATCCACTCTACCCAAGCATCTTGTATCTTGGTCACTGAAGTGACCATAAAATGCAACCAAATCAGAGCAGTAATATTTCACGCCCACTTTCACTGGTACAAACTGATCCACGGGGTGAAGGCCAGTAGCAAACTGGGAGATATGAAACCACTTATCTCAACACTTTATAGTTATTGCATGATGGTGTTGATAAGAGATCTGGCTCTCTTCAGGGCATCATTAAACCTGCTAGCTGAAGTGGGGTTTATTACAGTTTGTGAGTAAGGCTTTGCAGGTCTGACTCCTTATGCATCCCTAACCTTTGCTCACATGAGCAGGAATGCAAAAATTTGTGTCATTAGTGATGCATTACGAGTAGCGATTTCCTCATACGTCTGCTTTCAAGAGAGCTATTCCAGTGGAACGAAAGTAACGCTACACTTGAGATTCCAGTAATGTTTCTGCGGGCACTTACAAAAATTAGGTACTTTTCTTGTAGAGTATCTTGTAGTGTACCTTCAAGGTAAGTTTATGAAGTAACTGAAACTATGTGACTTCTGGCAAAGTAGTTTGCAGACAGATGTTGAACAAGGGGGGAAAAAAAGCACGCACCTACACACATGTATGCATCTAGGTTACATCTGAGAGGGGAGCTGCAGTAGAAGCTTGACAAGACAGAATCCACAGAATAAATGGACTGCGCTATGTTTGCAGTTGCTGCCTTTTTAACAAGATACACCTCCCAACCCAACCAAGCAGCGTGAGAGTGGATCAAAAATAGATGCCCTGCTAAAGCAGAGTTAAACAGGTCACTTTCTTCTCCTTTTCCTTCTACCCACAGCAGGATTTTGATGCCTTGTGTCGCAAAATGACAAACAGTCTCCCAGGTTTTCTGCCACAGACGCCAGCCAGAACTGTTTCCCTCCCCACCCCAATGTGTAGAACATACTTGCGACCAGATCATCAATTACCCCCTGGCCAACCAGGAAAGGATTTTCTCATTCCCTTGGTGACTTCAAGTCCTGACAACTTAATTACCATAACTGAAGACAAATATTACTTGAACTCTATGCATTTCTTTTATAAAATACACTAGGCACAAAAAAAAATGTTCCTTTGGTTAAGCTGAGGAGTTCAGAAGGTATGCGTGATCCCAGAAAATAAGAACCTTGCTCAGAAACTCCTTTATTGATAAGAATTTTAATAACCACGGGCCACTGAACACAGAACTAACAGGGCATGGAGACAAGCAAAGAGGTGCCAACCCTAGAAAACCTCTCGGTTTAGGAAAAGCTTATGTGAAACCATAAATCACCTGGAAAGGCTGTTAAATGCCAGAAGTGTTCCCCCTCCCATGATGTACCTGTCCTAGTAGCCATGGGAACACCGCTGAACTCTAAATATGGGTTTTCTCTGACGTCTTGATGGGAGACTCACACTTCATGCAATTCCTCCCCTGCTTGCCCCAACACACGCATACAAAGGTTTCAAAGAAAAATAAGATACAAATACTTATATGCGTACTGTGTTGCTGCAACTTCGGAAAGGCAATTTGCTACCCAAGATAAAAGACAGAAAGAAACGCTCCGGCTCTGGAGAACTGATGACCATGCAATCGTGCTGTAACTGGTGGGAGGCCCGAAGACTGGGCTTTGGACAAGCTGTGTTTGTCCACAGCGTGAGTTCCAAAATTGCCAAGAAAATCGGGCTGAGAAGATGAAGTTAAAAGGAGTTGGCAATACCGGCCTCTAGGCCGTTGGTAGGATGGTCCCAAGCGAGAGAAAAGGACAGCTTGAAACACGGTGTTAAACGTGGAACGATTAAGAGGAAACAATAGGAAAATTCAAGGAGAAGCTGGGAAGTGCACAGGAAAAGATGAAGGTCAATTACAGCCACAAGTCCCCTGTAAATATCATCTGTTTATGTAATTAGTTAAATGTATGGAAAATAATTTGAAGCACATAAAGCACTCTGAGTACCACATGTTTTTTTTCTGCCTGCTTTCTTCACTTGAGACACACAATGCCGATTTAATCATCAAGTGAGTACACTAAACTTATAAACTGAAATCCTGGTTCCCTCGATTCCTGCAGGATCAGGATTGCATCTCTAAGGCACCACACTCTCAGAAAACCTTTCAGTCACAGTTATTTAGTGAAGAAAAAAAAAAAATCAGGGATTATGGTCAATTATATAAACAATTCACATCGTGAAAACAGTTTGGCAACAGCAGAAGCCTAAAGTGGAAAGCATTTAGACACCTCATGAAATCAAATGAGTTTGAAATTCAAATATCTTTGGAGATTTAAGACCTTAGGTTGAAGAATTAAAATCCAACAAGAAAAACCGCATCCGCATGTTACTCTAGGAGGAAAAGTGTGATAGAAACCAACCAGCAAAGACAAAGTTGTATGCCAGTACATAAGCAGCAGAAGCAGCTTGGATTAATTCAGTGAAGTTTCCCTCCTCTTCAGACTGCAAGTGTTTCTTTCTTAGCACTTAAAGCTTAGAATAGGGGAATCAAAAAATCTACTATGCAGTCTCAGATCTGCCACATACTAACTACAATTACTTAAGTAATTTCACATGCCTTCGCTTCCTCATTTGCAAATGAGGGAGTACTAATTCACCAGCAATTTTGTTAGCTCAAATTTACAAAAATGACACAAAAGGAAAAGTACAGAAGGGGTGAGCATAAGGGCACAATAAAGCTAAACTATGATTTCAGTAGATTCTCGCTTAAATTACAGAAAATGGGCTAGATCAAGTAAGTGGAGGCTAAACCTCTAGCCTGAGTTACACGGCAATCACACAATCATTCATAGCTTTAAAATGCAACAGCCCCATTCTGCAGTCTGGCTGAACCACAGTGATTAGCTACTTTCTTGTTGAGAAACCGTAACAATAAGATTAACGTAATCCACTTCTGTTTCTGCTGCTTCAGATCCTCGCTGCAGAGGTACGTTGGTACGACCCCCATGCAGCGCACAAAACTTGACAGGCAAGAACTGAGGGCATCCCTGTATCTTTCTAAGCCAGGTCTAGCTGTAATGGAGAGAAGCGCAGCAGATTATTCATGAAGAGTCACTCTGGAGCTTTGCAGACATTAAGGATGACAGAGTCTTGCTTTAAGGAGTTGACAACTTAAAGTTAAGTATGAGCATAAACATTTGGATTGGGATCAAACAGGCAAGGGAGTGAACAAAGACTTGTAGCGTGATGAGTTAAAGCAGGATTAAAATAAATACATGCATAAATAAGGGCACGTACCATCCGTTCTGAAGCCTATTCTGGCATAGTAACAGGTACCCAGGAGGCTCTCACTTTTTCAATTTACCTGATTAAGATTGGTACACTGCAGAGAGCATCTTACGAAGAACTAGTGATAACAGACTTCCAATACAGAAAGGGATGATGCAAAGAGAAAAGGGGACAGTTTCCCCTGTCTTTATGAGGAAGTGGACAAGCAGCAGCAGATATAAATTACCAACATGAAACTTTGCTAGTAGAAGAAATCTATCCGTACGCACGTGAAGACTCAACAACCACTGGGAGTCTCAAGCATCGAAAGCAACTCAGACAACTATTAGGAAAGTGTTAGGTAGAGTTAATACTTGCTTGGAATGGAAAATGAATGATCTGGACTCTAGAAGCCTCTTCCAGCCCTGTAATGCTTTAAAAACTTAAACAGGGATACAATTTGACCTCCTGGTAATAAAAGAGGGTTTAATGAAAGAGCAGGAACACTAAACCTGGAAAGAAATGGTAAAAATTCAGGTCACTTGCAATTTCCTTCTTTTGTTAACCCTAGTATTCTAATCACCAGGATACCTCCTATAACTATAGCAAGGTTTAATTTTACTACTATTTATACTGAGTGCCAATATAGCAAGGAATCCACTTATGGGAAATGGAATGAAAATCCTGAATGTCTAATACTTGGCCAGGCTGTATGACATGATAGCACGTTTTAAAAGGACAAGCTCCAATTACTATAGAGAAGCACTTCCCTGTTTGACTCCATTAAAATAAATTCTGTGCTAGAACACACTGAAAAATCAGCCGCTGTCTTGCAGCTGGATATTAACTACTAGACTGCACGTGAACTATCAGCTCTGTCTCTTACCCAGCAAGGACAAGGAGAGAGGTTATGAAGTAACCAGTGGAAAGGGGACAAGGAAAAACCTTTAAAAAAAACCCTAATCACTTTCTCCACGGAATTATGAAGATACATTTTTGCTACGTCTGCCTCCATCTGCAACTACAAAGGAAAGCGCAGTCAGACCGCTCCTCTTGCAATTAAAAGTGCCAAGGAATTTTATTGTAGTCAGTCTCTGCTTAGAACAATTCTGGGGTTATTCACAGAATCCTTGATTGGAAGTGACCCCTGGAGGTCTTCAGCTGGAGCAGAACCACAGCCGATGCTAGACCAGGTCAGCATTTTGTAGCAGAGTCATGGAAACCTCCAAGGACGGAGGTACCACAGTCTTGCTGGAGACCCGTTCCGATGCGGCACCGTATCCTAGTGAGGAGGTTTTATTACTACAAAGCAGCACCTGTTTCATTCTACTGTATAAATCTATAGGTGCTTGGTTTTCCAGTACATTTACGTTGTATCTGCTGATTCCACTTTTTATTTTAGTTTTACATTCCATGGTGATGTGTTTCCATTAAAACTGCATTCAAATTCTCCCAGGCTGTCTTGTAATTCTATTTTATATTTTCGCCAAAAGCTCATCCCTCAGCATGTGGCCAATTTTAGCATTTTCATTTATTCTTACAATTCACATATTACTACCGCTAAAATAGAAAGCCACCATCTCTCTTGCTGAATGTAATCTCCAGGCATCCAAAATGCCATTTGCTTGTCATATAGACAATAGATTTTTACTGTCGTGCAACACACTGGATCCCAGCCTGTTTCCATCAACGAAACGGGGGACGTAGAGTAAGCTGTAATACTCAGCCGGGTTTTGCCTTCAGCCTGAAAACAACAGCGTAACAGGAAGCAACAGGGTTGCAAAAGTGCAACGGATTAAATTTTGGCCAGAGACTTGATTAAAATGATAGCCATGGGGATTCATTCCAGCTGTCATTATCAGATCCTGGTCAGTCCTACAGTACTAACAGCTACGATACGAGCCGTTACAACACCTGTATTTCTAATGTCAGCTTGGGAACCCTGATACCACGTCGCACAGAGCACAGAAACTTCCTCCTACTGTTCTTACACTTTTCAGGAAAAAAAAAAAAAAGGCATTCGTTCTAAGTTTTAGCAAACAAAGGCAGCAAGTCAACCCCACGAGCAGAAAGCAGCCTGTGGAAGGCTAAGGGAGCACAGACACAGTGAGGTAACGCACAAGAGGTGCAGAAGACTGAAGGCACATAGGGAAAGAGTTAAAAAATCAGTACGCTGCAGGGAAGAAAAATCCTTTTCATATCTTGAGAGACAGTTAGATATCCTTGTGACATCTCATTTCACTCCAGCTACACTGCTGAGGCCAGCAAAACCTCTTCTCCTTCGCATTTCCTTGCAAATTACATCTGTGCGTTAGACTGAATGTAAACAAAACCAAAGGAAGAGATTTCCCCTAGGATCTCTCCATTGGCACGACACAGAGATCCAAACATAGTGACTTCATCTTCCCAGAAGCACCTAAATGAATTCTAACCGTTCTGTTCTCACCTTGCATAACAGAGGAAGTATGGTCCGGCAAAGCGAGCACAGGACTGGGAAGGTCACGTTTCCCAAGTTCTCTTCCCAGCTGGTGGGAAACCCTAGAGAAGAAGTTATTCCCTCCAGCTCTGGCACAGGCTATCAAAGCAAAAACCATGCCTTATCAACCACATGAAACTCGCAGCAGAGATGAGAGTTTCATTAAGTGTTTGTAAAGTGCTTTGAGATCCTTCAATGAGGTATGACAGATGTGCAAGGCACTATGCAAGCACTGAAATAACCCCGCTGTTCCACGCACCTGACCGTGCTACGTGGCTACAACACTTAACAGCAAACAGGCACATCACAACTTTTGTCTGTTCTGTGATACAATGAAACCACCAAGAGACTCTCAAATGCAATATTTTAAAGGAGAGGGCAGGACTATAACCAAATCAATGCAGACTGGTCTTTTCGTCCTGTACCCATACTCTACATGTCAATGCCTTCAAATGGCCAGGACACACATCCCAGCAGCGTAGGTATTGTTCAGGCAGCAGTAGCACTGCAAGGCACACTCGGAAGCAATCCAAGTCTTTGTCACATAATAGTTTACTCCTGTCATGTCATTCCCTGGGTGCTTTTCATTATCCCTTTGTAATATGTGTGGAATAGGCAGCTGCTGTTAATCCTTTCTAATCAGGATTCAGAAGATCGGACCCTTCTTGATTCTTGAGTTCAAGATTTCTTCGTATACCCCACAGACAAAGAAGAAACTGAACGGACTGCACGAGCAGTAACAAGTGGGCTTGACCAGCCAAACTCTGAATACAAGCAAAGGGCTCTGAAGTTTTAAGATGCTGAGATAAGCCACTGAGATAAAGCATGCAATAAAAATCATTGGATGGAGAGAGCGGGGAGTCCTAGTAGCAATTCTGAGAGCAAGCACAGGCAGCATCACAGCTTGGCTACATGTACTTTGCAATCTGAAAATAACACCTGCCTATGCGAAACTTCACTTCTATCTTTTTTCCCAATAATAAAAGTAGAAAAGCGTATCTATGTACAAACAAAGTGCTTCTAGGAGCACTTGAAACATAACTTAAATGGTCAAATCTTCACTCCTTTCCCCTTCCCCTTACAAAATGCTTCTCAAAAGGAAAATACACACTTGAAACTCTTCTGCTTCTTTGCTCCAAGAGGGTAACGAGCTAGAGAGCTGATCCACGTATCAAAATAAAGTCAGACCTCTGTGCGAGGCTACAGACATTTCCTGTTTTTCAGCACAAGCAGTGGCCGAGGAGCTGCTGAGAAATACCTCGTGTCGCTTTTTAGTTACTTATTTGTTAAGTGTGCCTTCATCAAGACTTGGTCCCTTTCCTCTAAGCAGGTGTGAAAAAGTATTCGCCACACAGGAAAATGAATCAGAGCAGTACAATTTAGAGGAGGGCAGACCATAAGCACTGGCAGAGCCCTCCTGCCTCCAACTGTGCACACTAAAAGACAGATGCAGAAAAACAAGACCAACAGCAAGAACGAGAACTGAAATCTGAAATACAACTGCGTGGACGCGTATGCACATTTTTTTCTCATCTCCCATCTATAACGGTCTGAAGAAAAGAGTCTGTCTGACGAAAGGGGTTTATTTTTCAAGGAATATCACTCATGCAGTGTACCTATAGTTCACATGGATCTTATTCTTGTTTTCAAGTACACACACACACAGTGCAACCCTGCAACTATAACCAAGCCAGGTACAATCTCCCTGTAGCCTTCTTTCATAGATTCCTGGATTTTTTTTTCTTCATTGGTGCTTCCTTGCACAACTATTCTGACAAGTGAACTCCTCGGATCAAGTCAAATCAGCACCCACCCTCTCCCCCCACAAACCAACCCAACTCTTCCACGCTATGCTTCATCATGCTACTTCGTTTTTAAACACAGACGTAAGTGTTTAACTAACCATGTTGCCCGTGTCCTACCTTACCCTCTTACTCTCTGGTATGTGTAACATCCTGCCCTTGTTCTGTCCATCATTTTACTGTAAGCTCTCTGGGGAAGTAATTAGCCCACATGTGAGCACTATATAACATAATTAACAAATAATAACCACTGAGAAATGTAGGCCAAAAAAGCAAAGCTATCAGAGCAACGTTTCTGCAGAGACTTGTATTGTTCTGCACTCACGGCGTTAGCTTCCAAGTTCCTGGAGGCATATTATACTCCAAGCAGCATAAAAGCAAAGGTGAATGTTGTGCTTTAAAGAAGACATAAGGTGTTTTGACTTTATTTGGATTTACAGGCTTTGCTATTTTTACACATTAAGGTTACCAGTAGTGAGGATTCACACAGAACGCTACAGTTAATAAATTTCAGAATTCGAGGTGAAAGGCTTATAATTTGGTTCTAAATTAACTTTGGCAACAAGAGTATCAAAGGAAGGAAAGACAGAATGACTGTAGCCATGAGCAAGACACAACACAAACTCTGTAAGTGACATCATTTAGTATGGAAAAACTGCTTGAGGAGGCAAGGACAGAACCTCCGTTCTTGGGTATTCATCCCCACACTCCACAATACCTAGTAGGGAATGGCAGCAATTGTTGCTGTCCTAACAGGGAAAGCCTAAAAACTGCCTCTTATTTCAGCAGGAAACAAAATATTTCCCATTCCTGAGGCTTCTTACTGCAGGACAAGTATTTCAGCCTCTTGCACACTTGCTACAAAGTGTAGCGAGTCCCGGCTATCCCTTCAATGCTGTCTGTCCCCTTGATCCTGAAACAGAAGTCTGGCTGTTGAGGTGCCAAAGCAATCAGACAAAGGTTTCTAATAAGCCTGAAGTAGACTTCCCACTTCATGGTGACCTGGGGAGCTAAGGAAGCATAAAGAAGGATGAAAGAAGGGAAGAAAAGGAGGAAGGATCAGTTTGGAGTTGTTATTGGGATGAAGAAAGATGGCACTTGCGATGTACAGAGGGGAAATAATGTTCAGGAAATAAGACAGAAAAAGTACGTGATCACATCTCCGCACTTCTCATCCTTGAGTACGTTAGCAATGGTGACCGTACTCCGCAATACTGATTTTAGATTCAGCAACGGCTGATCTTATCTAGAAGCACCAAATGAAGGTGGTCCCTACTGAGAACATGACAGTGAGGAGACTACTTCAGCCACAGCACAGGCGGAAAACTTGTCATCAAGGAGTTGGCACTACTTTATGGGTAATCCCTGGAGACTCCGAGTGCCAGCATGACCTATTGCAGCCTCGTAGCCTGAGCGAGACAGAGCATGTACACTGCGACCTGTAACAAAGATGCTGGCTCTTTGCGGTCAGTTCATGAAATCTGCAATCTTTGGCAGAACTTTGGCTCTATCAACCTGCAAAACAACTCTTCTAACCCATGCAAGCAAGCCATCTGAGGAGAGAAGAGCTTAGATCAGCACATACAGTATCTATATTATCAAGGCCTGCTTCAATGCCAAAGAAAATCTTAATCAGCCAAGGGAAAAAGACAGGTCTGTGCTTCAAAACTGATAGACCGCCATATGAAGCCATATGACGTTGAGACAGTTTGTACCCTCGCAGTCAGGGTCTTACCTCAGCTCTTCTGCTCATAGGCAATCCAGTTCCAATCTCCCAAGCATTAAAGGTGAATACATTTAGTTTATTTGTGTTTCACACCCGTACCTGTCCCCAGACTGCTCTTGGGTTTACATCACTTTCCTCCGCTGAGAGTAAAAGGCCTCACTTTCCACCTTCAAACTCCTCCTCAGACCTCATTCCCTTTGGCTTGCTTTCCATGGCTGACCTTTGTGTTTCTGCTCTGCTTTTCTCACCTCCCTTCGACTTCGGCACTTTGCAAACCACAGCCTTCATTTCGCAGCCTTCTTTGCTGCTTCCCTTCCTCCTTACCTTTTTCTCCTTTTTCTTTTCTTTTTTTTTTTTTTTTTGGTGATGGTTGCTTCTATAATTTTGACCTGCGTGAGTTTTAAAGACACACATGTCTTTCATTATGCTAAGTATTAGCTTTATGGTACTGCATAAAGGTTGAGCGGTAATGTAAAAAAAGATAATGAGAAAATCCCCGTGCCTGTAATTCCAAATAGATTTCCTAGGATTTTATTATTAACACTTTATGTAATGCCCTAAGGGGAGTGAAGTGCTCTATGGTTGCCCAGTGAACCACACAAACAACATAACCTGCGCCTTGAGGGACTTGCAGGTTAAAGCTGTGAGCGGGTACAAAACAATACAAATAATTGCCAGGTAGGCAATCCTGCTGGCAGCGTGCGTGTTCCAAGCCGGAACGTCTCCTGGCACAGGAGCTTTGAAAAAGGAGTGGGAATGGGATGCTTATCACAGCTCAACAGCAAACTGCTCCAGGAATAAGGAGCAAAACGAAGAGAAGACTCATGAGGAAATGTCAGATTAAAGGAAAGACCAATTTGTTCCCAATCTCTCATTTGCTCCTACTACTCTGCTGTCTACAGGTAAGTAAAGGCTAACAGCGTAAGCCACAGCTGCTGTCTCCAGCCCCTCAGCCGTGTCGTGGGAATCTGTTCTGTTGAGACGGAACTGGTGTTGGCTGGGGTCTCAAATCCTTAGTGGGAGGCCTGGAGTAGTTCAAGTCCTAAGTGTGCTGAAGCAGAGAGAAACCAGATGCCAGACAGCACACAAATTCTTGCTCTACGTTGAGCACTAAAAGGGCATAGAGAGGAAAAAAGACCCTTGCCCAACAGACCTGAGCGGCCTATCGTTCGGCAAGAGCGCAGAAGCTTTTAAAGATGTTGTTTACCCAAAATTAGACTCACACAATCTTCCCTTGAATGCTGCTTTCTACTTATGCTTTACCTCCTTTCAGTCAATCTTCCTACTGCCCTGCTCTCCTTCCATCAGGTGAGCCCTCTACTAATCCCTTCGGCTACCTGCCGCAGCTGGGTGGTCCCTCCATCTTGAGCGAAGCTCCACCACCAAGTCGGCCAGCCTCAAATCTCGGCAGTGACTCAGCAATGCCAGCTCCGTTTTATTTCTTCCCTTTATTACCCCACACTTAATACCATAAGAAAAGCACGGGGGTGGAGCCACGGAGTTTTTAAAGAAGTCATTCCAAGCACAGATGAAGGTCACAGCTACTCCAAGAGCTGAGCTATGTTTTTCATTTAAAAAAGGATAATTGTAGTAACTCTAAGCAAAGCAACTTGGCTTCCTGTGGCTTTGCATCTTGTGGCTGGATGACCCACTATGTAATGAAGTGCAAGTTCGGATAGAAGCTGTTCCTGTGGTTACGGCATTTGTAACGGCTTTCCTCTGTGTGGATCCTCTGATGTCTAATAATACAGTTGAGCCCAGCTGGGAAAACAATTTGTCTTTCCTCTTTATGTGACCATTTATTTCCAAAAAGAGTAAGAACTTCATATTTGTAAGGCTGCTGTCTGCCTATGTAATGTGGTTGAAATCAGTGAGAGGGGATGGAATAGGCAAACGGAATAATCGTGTATGCTCAACCGACCTGGAAACGAGGCTTAAAATAACTACTTAAAGTAGTTCACATGATAGCAAAAGAAATTCACTGTTGATAAATATAATGTACTTGGGTGAAAGATAACCTAACCTTAAATAGTACAAAAATTAGAATGTCAGGACATATTTCGGCAGTTCATCCAGCCTCCTACTGCTACTGACGGTTCTGCGCGTCTAAAACGTGGCATACGTTAGGAGCCGGACAACTTTAAAAGCAGCATACCATGCAGATACAGGTTAAAAAGAAAATCCACATGCTGCTGATTAAAGAAGTTCAAAGCCCCCAACAGTAAAGTGGGCCAGCACCACTTACCATTAATGCACATTCATACTACCTTCAAACCGGTTTCTCGGACACATCTCCTTCATGAGAACACGATTTGTGCTAAAAGGGAGGTGTTGATTTAAGACAGAAGTGAGGCTCACTGAGAAATAGGAAAACAATAATGACAGCGTAAACCACCACTAAAGACGGTTTAGAGGAACTGGCTGATTTTGTGCTGAAGCAGACAAGAAGCAGTCACAGAGTCTGTTCCGCCACCTCTGCTGCTGAGGAAATCACCTCTGGAAAAGGGGCAACAACATACAAATGGAAGCAGAGAGCATAAGGTGCAGATGGCAACCATTAACATGACTATTTTTGCAGCAATCAACACCTCTTGAAGAAAAAAAGAATCCATGCCAAGTCATAGGTGGTAAGAAGCCAACACATCACTAAAGAGGAGGAATTATTCAATTATTATTCTGGATACGAGCACTGCAAATGCAGGCACTAACATCCATGTTACAACCTGTTATCAACCGCAGCACGCTGAAGGGATGAAAAGCTAACGTCACATCACCATTCCTCTTAAAATCCTATGCCAGGCCAGAGTCTTCCAACTTCTCAGCTTAAATATCCATACAGTTGCAACATCAGACCAACTTTGGTCCTAATGAAAGAAGTGATTCACTTCCTTTCAAGGAGCTACACCGTAAAATGTTGATTAAAGCGCAAACTGCCCCCAAAATTTAAAGCAGAGCGAAAAAGAATACAAAGTGAGGTGTAAAAGAAGATGGGAGTCGAGGGGAAAATCAAAGCAGAGAATTCACCAGGAGGTAGAGATTTTATCAAAGCGATTGGTTCATTAGGCAGAAAATCTGACTGTGCATTAACACTGTACAGTAGTGGTTTTCGTTAGTGAGTTCTTCAGGGCAGACACCTTTGTCTTTATACTTGTAAAACACCAATTAGTATCTTGGGCAGACTACAAACAAATCAACATTAAAACAAAGCAGCGAAATAGAACCATTTGTATATCCTGTTATGCCTGGAGTCACTAGGACAGATTAAACTCTCTGGAGAGAGACCGTATTCTCTTTTCTCTAATAGTCTTGCCCGTGTGTGCTGTAGTAGTTAAAAAGCACAAACTTTGATTTATCTCTCTGCTGCGGTTCAGAAGGAGTTCACCATAGGATGCCGCTCTGGGAATTCTTGTTACACTTTTCGCTTATGTGTATTCAAGCTAGCTTTAAATTAGCAACAGCATAGCTGCAGGAGCAGAGTCCTCTGCAAGCTGCAAAGCCCACCCAGGACCCTGGCAAACATCGCACACGACGGCCCTGCAGCATCGTTGCTTTCCCAATGTGAACTGTGAGGGTACCTATTACACATCCAGACAGGCACGTCTGGGAGTCTAAGGACTGCTGGAATGGTACTGGGGGACTATACAGGGTGGAAGGAGCCAGATCCGGCTCAGGAATTGGGAAGGGTCCCTGGCACAAACTCTCACTGGATGTGCAACCGGGTCTTGGTGAGACTTTGAAGCAGAGCTTGGGAGGGAATTTATTTATGTGAGAGGTAGTAGGAATACTAGATGATCTTTAAGGTCCCTTCCAATCCAAACCATTCTATGACTAGTCAATAGGACCCAGGAGGGGAAATGAGTACCAAACTATATTAGCAAAGGCATACACAGTAATCCCAAGAAGCCACAGCAAGCTTCCCTTTCAACCTGCCCTCCCCAAGACAGCATCTTCCTCCACTTCTCACACGCAGTTTCTAAACTGGAAAAGGCACTTAATATTGTTTAAGTCCCTAAAATATGTTCAGAGGAAAAGCAAAAATCTGTTGGTTTAGGGTCACGGTAATAGTTAAGATGCCATACTACAGATTCAGAGTCTAAGTCTTCCCCTGATTCACACTGAGGGCTGGCCAGGTTGTACTTGCTCTAAGTACAAAGCTGGTAATTTAGACTCAGGATTGAAAAAACCTGAAAACTTGCCAGCCACATCTCTGCCTGGCATGCCAGAAGCTATTAAAACTCTCACCGAGGCTGCAAGTAGGAACGCACGATTTGGGGTTTACAATTCCTAGAGCAACGTTAATGTCAAAGGTTGGAAGAGAACAACGGTCTTATCTCCGTGTTCTACTCCCTACGGTAAAGAAATAATGATCTTAAATAGTAGCAACAGAGATGCATTTTTTAAGAGCTGGAAAAGCCTTCCCACGTTTAGTGAAGTGCCCAACAGACTGTGCAGAGCCTGTGGAGTTCATGTAAGAGAGGCACCCATTTAGTGTTGTTTTTTTTTTTTTTTTTTT
>VZSC01000342.1:0-29058 GCA_013398225.1 Steatornis caripensis | reverse complement strand
AAAAAAAAAAAAAAAAAAAAAAAAAAAATCAATCTGGAGGAACCGTTCTGCATCCTGAAACAAAGGGAAAGGATGAGATCATACCTATTTCTTCAGACTTGGTGAGGTCTCAAAGTTAACATACGAAACAGATGAGGAGCCTCACATTAGCAAGGCGTGCCAATGTCGTAGCAATAAATAAACGTTCAAATAATAAGGCCGCACCTCCAGCTGATGCAGCAGCACACTACACTGCTGTCAAACCCGTGCAAACTGCATTACTCCCAGGATCCATGGGTATCTGAAGACCTGGCACCACAGCTACCTAAACGTAGACTTCAGAGCACAGCCACTATATAAAGTGCTGGGTTGCCAGGCAGGCAGCTAATTAGAAGAGAAATAATGGGCACTTCCAAAGTCTCTTTCCCACTGTGATCTTCTGTGTTGAACTTGGCATTTTCACAGAGTTCCTGGGCTGTTCGACGACTGGGGACACCAAGGCCCAGAAAGCAGTGAAGCAGTTTGCCCCAAACTGTACATAGCATCAATATTTGATGTGGGAGTCCTGATTTCATTCCTGGATTTCTACTTCTGAGCTTTCTGGCCACTGAGATGTGTTTCCACACGTGGCTGGAAGAAGAGCTGCAAGCTGGGGCTTCTTGCGCCTATCTTAATGGTGAAAATTAGGAATGAAATCTAACTATTAAGTGAAACAGAAATGAGCTGGTCTAACCAATTCATAAATGGGTTTATATTTTTCCAAGAATTGGTTACCAACCTAGAGTGACAGCACAGGCCCTGGCTAAGATCCTGAGGCCCTGTCACAGCGAGCCTCAGGCAGTCCTAGTGGAAGGTTCGCTTTGCTCCAGTTCACATTCCCTTTGACTTAGATCCTTCATTTCTAGGTCACATAAAGACAATACATAAAAGAAAACTTCTGATGTTCATCTATAAAGACACTCACTGTCCAAATAACCCCTTCTTTGAGGACAATTTTGGTCTGACCTTTGTTCCAAATCTGATAGCACAACGTTGATTTTTATAAAACTCGCTTAGAAAAAACAGTTCTTGTTTTTTTTTTTAAACTTAATTCACTTTCTGGTAGATGTCTAAACAAACAATTAGGAGCTGCGCTGAATTTATGCCCTTTGGGGAAAGAAAAAAAAAAACAACCCACAAAACACTGCAAGGTCTGCAGAGATGTCTATTGACCCAGCAGTTATCAGAAATACGTTGGGGTTTTTGTTGGTTTTTTTTTTTTTTTGCTGGCACAAAAACAGCTTTCTAAACAGCCAGTGACCCACTTTCACCTAGCTGGCCTCTGAAGTTGAGAGAAGATTCATACCCTCTAGACGTTAGAGGCTCTGTTTGAAGTCACTGCTGTCAGGAGATGGTCAGTTTACGTCTCCTGTCCTAGGACAGGAAAAGGATGCACTCTCAGCTCCATGTGTTGCAGTGAGATAAGCACAAAGATTTCTGTCCTATGTCCTTATCAGCTTTTCCTGCTACTCTCCAGAACAGACACCACCAAGACTGGCAGTAAAAATTAAACTTGCTTAAGCAAAAGGAAAAAAAAAAAAAGGAAAAAAACCCCGAGACTCAAGTACTTATTTCGCCTAACTGTAATCCAAAAGATTGACGTTTTGGGAAAAATTTCATGTTAAGATTTTTTTGGGTGCACTGAAAATTACCTAAAATCTTCTGTATCCTCAGTACAAACCGATGTCCTCCTTCAACACACCCAGGATGACTTACATTTTTAAAAATATCTCACTAATTAAATAGCAGACTTTACTACATGAAAGACAGAAGCATTCTCCTTGCAAATAAAACCGATTCATTGGCAACAGGACATTTCTTGCATATGGAAGTGATGCTGACAGACTAAAATTTTTCTTCTGCAGTTTCCTTTGCTTTTCATTCTCTCTCTACTGCTCCCTCACTCTCTTTACGTTACTGCTGCCCTTCCACCACCGTTTCTTAGCGTGCAGAGGATAAGCTAGACAGAGCCTCCAAAGACCTTGGTTTATCTCCTATCTTTCCATCACCTGCCCACGTATGATTTAATTTATGGGTGCTTCAGTCTCCACCCTGTATAAAACTGGTGTTACTTCTTGTTAAAACATGGTTCACCCACACGTGAGATGGGACTCAACATCACAAGTGCAAATGGATGGTGCAAGCTGCCTGTGCCGTTCAGGGCCAGGAATCAAACCCCACCATCCCTGGCTTTACATCGTCGCCCAAGTGATAGCAAGTGGCACCGACACTCATCACCCCAGCTGGACAGATATACATCCCAAGTGCCCCTTTAACACATCAGCACCACTTTAGGAAGCATCTTAAACTGAGACTTGGACATACAGGTGATAAATACCTTCCAGGTAGAAACCAAGTTCCCAGTCTCTCTACAAAGCCCCGTTTTCACCCACCAACATATACAAAATCAAACACTATTCAGCATATACCCAAACATCATTGCCACATGGCCTATTCCAGAAACTGCAGCAATTGCTCTTATGCTCCTCTTCANGTAGAAACCAAGTTCCCAGTCTCTCTACAAAGCCCCATTTTCACCCACCAACATATACAAAATCAAACACTATTCAGCATATACCCAAACATCATTGCCACATGGCCTATTCCAGAAACTGCAGCAATTGCTCTTATGCTCCTCTTCAGCCCTCAATATGCATCATTATTAAAATTACGATGGCTGACCATTTCTTATTGCCTTTCCGAAGTACCAAAACCCAACCCATTCTTGCCCGCAGAAAGGAAATAAACCAGAATAGTCATTTTACACATTTAAACAATTTTAGTAAATACACCACATCTAATTGCAGCAACTATTAAAGACACATCATAGAAGCCACCGGGTGCCATAAAAATGAGGGGAGAACTTTATTGATGCGGAAGGTATCGCTGAAAGGCAAGCCACAAGAAAGCTTTTGGGTAGTTCAAGGGTCCTGACTTTGAGACTCACTTCTGCTACCAATTCTTGCAGGACAAGGTATTTTGGATGAAGTTTAAAAGAACAGTCCAGTTTCGTTTTTAAAAGCACACACAATCCTCAAACGTACGAACTTTCCAGGTGACTTAAACACCTAGCTACATATCTACACAGAAGAACATCTGGAGATCCAAAATGAACACAAACCACGGAACATATAATCCACGTATCGGTTCTCTAGTGCAAGCAGGACTTTCCTGTTAGGTGAACAAAGCAGGTTCTAAAATTTTGCTTTTAAAATGAATGTGCTCCTGATACATTTTACCCTTAAACTTGACTCAGTGTCCTGGTTAAAGTGAAAAAACAAAACAAAACTTCCCTACATCCACAGAATACCAAAACTTAGCTTGTTACTGCTATTCAGTAAAGTTTTGAAAAGGAAGATGTTGATGTATTAACATTTCTCTAAGTCACTCTGCCACGTCTCTTCAAATTCTACTACAATAAAGAAAAATTTACTCATTCAAATCCCTGCAATAACATGAAAATATGGAAAAGACTGATGATGAAAGGATCCTCGGGCAACATAAGAACTATAGCAATGGCATAAAAAATGTCAAATATTCCTTCAAAACCAAACTGGAATGAAAGCAGTATTTTAAGAACCTAATCACACGAAACCAACAACAGCATTATGCACGGCATTCTGGATAAAACAGCTTGTGTGTGTATGTTCGTGTGTCCGGGTGTGTTTATCCCTAGATATCAGACAGAACAGGAAAGGAAGAGCTGAAACACTCGTCCAGAAAATCCTCAAAAAGAAAACACAGTCAGGACAAATTTAGAAGCTTTACTTAGCTGTAATATCAAAGGCAGAGTTGACTGTAAAAGCAACCACCTCTCAAGAATGGCAAAATAAACGTACACAAGTCTCAGGAGGAAAACACTGATCAGAGACTGGATATTGTTAACCGCTGCTGTTTTGGTTAAGCGAGCTCCTTTTTGACACTACTAAGATAGTCTTGTCAAAGAACAACAAAAATGAAAAGCGAAAAAAAAAAACAACCCAAACCAAAACAGACAGACAACAGCCATTTCAGGGGGAATCTGTTCAGCAAAGCCTGGCTTTGAGCTGATGTCTGAAGAAACAAAACTCAGAATGAACTTCCTAAAACTTTTTCTTTTTTTTCTTTTTTTTTTTGTCTCCTTTGGAAAAGCAGCATAAGGCCTTTTGCAAATTTCAGTAGTCTGATTGGCAAATTGTTTCTTGATCAAAGCAAAAGCCTGAAACACATCAGAAACAAATTTTCTGAAAAAAGAAAAAAAATACAACGCAACAACATCTCACACTGAATCCAGAAGAAAGTTTCCCTATCAGAAATTAGGCTATTTTAATTTTTTGTTTTTTTAAAATGGTTTCCATCAAATAAAATGAGCTAAAAGTGACATGTTTTAATAATCCCTGTCTTAAAGACATGCAGTTTACCTAAATCTACACCCATTGCCTGGATATGATACCAGTGTACTGGTATCATGGTTTGAAACTGTATGACTTTCTATACAGCGTGGATTAACTTGCTTATGTTACGCAGAAGAGGATTTACCTCAGACTCTGAAAAACATCCGGATCTCTTCTTTTATGGTAACCATAATCAGGAACTCACACTCAGAAATAATGTGCATTTAGATAGGAGTGCGGCATCCGCCCATCTCTGCCCTGAAATTGCTGCTACTTCACCTGGGGAAGTCTACCTCGAGGATTTCGTGAAAGCAATAAAGCATGTGTGTTAACATGATCTATACCATCCA
Source organism: Steatornis caripensis (assembly GCA_013398225.1). Classification (NCBI taxonomy): domain Eukaryota; kingdom Metazoa; phylum Chordata; class Aves; order Caprimulgiformes; family Steatornithidae; genus Steatornis; species Steatornis caripensis. The sequence goes on along the minus strand of VZSC01000342.1, from coordinate 24,317 downwards.
ATGGACAAAACTGGCTTCAGAATTCACCCTCGGAGCGCCAAATTCCCGCTGTCTAGATATTCAGAAATCTAAGTCATGTCAAGCAATTTCCCTTGGCTTAAAGTAATGCCAGCAGACAGACACTCTGACGCCAAGAGAGGATGATGGCAAGATAGTACGTCCCTCTCATTTTCACAAGAACTCGAGGGAACTGCTCTCATATCTTTTGCAGAATTAATCAAGATAAGTTAATGTGTGATAACATGTATCTGAAGCGCTCTGAAGGGAAGAAAACCTGAGCAGCTTCTGGCTCTCCAGGATTCACTGTAACAGCTCTCCAAGAAACACAAAGCTTTCCTTTTCTGCTCTGATCCACCCCCAAAACAGAGTTCATACTGTTGAGTTAGAAATGTTGAGGATGAAAGTATAGGGCATGTCACAGGAACGCGACATGGCAGAGAAGCATCTCGTAATGCAGAGGCACTGGCACACTAGTGATGCTTTTACACCCTGGCACAAGAAGTTTTTACCTGACCTCTAAGTACTTCTCCTACTGTTACTCTTAAAATACTTCACAGTAATAATACATAAATGGTTTCTGCATACACAAGCATGGATATTTTGAGGTTCATTTCAGAGCAGCCTAAAACATATTTTATTGCAACATTGCAAATGTGACACGTTTTACATTACATGCAGAAGTCTGAAACTATCGGCACATGACTTCTGGGGAAGGTAGGAAACTGGAAAAAGGTTTTGGTTGTGACCATGTAAACTGGGCATGTAAAGAGACTGCTATCTCTGCACACGTGTATGCACACACCCGCTTTTCGCTCTGCAATCCAAGCCCACCAAGCGAGCTGTTACCCTCCCAATCAGTCTTGCCTTCCACCATATTCCCATTCATTCTTCTAAAAGCTCTTTTCATGAAAACAGAACGAAAAGACAAGCTCAACTTCTTACTTGCTCTGTAACCAAGATGTTAGCATGCCGGTTTGCGAGACACGAGAAGATGGGCCATGGGATGATTGCAAAACCCCCAGATGCAATCCATTCACACTCAGCTGACGGCGACGAGTCAGTGCATGCAGGCAGACACAAGCAATAACCAATTCCCCATAGCAGTCAGTACCTAATTAAAAAGCTAACTGAAACAGTAAAATGAGGGTTTTGTAAGATAATGTGGTTTTGCTTACTTCAATATAAACTACTTTGGTACCTCTCTCGCCCCCAGCTGCCAAACACTTGGACGTCCAAGATAAGTCTGCAGGATGTTTCTCTCAAAGGGGCTATGGTCCTTTGATTAAGAGCTTGAGAAGCACTGCCTTCCCCAGTGTAACACAGCAATTAACACAGTTCTCAACCAGCTATCAGTGTCTAAAGACTCCAGTATCTGTGTAGCTTTATTAATCACAAATGAGGTACTTTGCAGATTCAAGAAGTCTTCTAGCCACATGACAGTAACTAACACACCAGGAATCACGTGCTAGCAAGCAAATATCTGCATCGAGTGCTTTGAAGTGTTCACAGGGAATTCCCCAGGAGTGCAATGAATTAGATCTAATTAATAAACCATGCTAGCAAGACATGGTCTGTATGCGTATTTGTGCTCATGATCACTTCTAAGTACACACAGGCACAGATGTGGTGGCAGGCAAGCACCAGGCACGTGTACATGAGACACAAGGACATCACATACTAAGAGTTAGATAGCCAAAGGCATCTAAAAATATCCTCCAGTGTATTTACAGAAAACACTATTTGAATGGAAAGCTCTCATGCTCCATTTTCTCACCTGCACCGTTCACAAGGTGACATATATAAGAAGCATCCCTGATGGCATGGATTAATAGAGCAACTTCAGAGGATGAGTTTCTAGCCAGGTATTTATATCGCCTCCCATTGTGAGTGAGCTGACTCTACTTATATCAGAAACTGTAACCCAAAAAAGGGAGAAGGGTCAATGCATCACAAAATGAAAATAGGAAAAAAATTCCAAATTTGTCTGCTTTGTATGCAGACGTGTCGGATACGGAATAGCCTTCTAAATGAAAGGTGATTTGACCTGCATATTTCCCTGAGGCATAATTTGCCTCTCTAATAAAACTATAACTTCTCACTGTGCGGTGATGAATAATATCACCTGAAATAATGCCTCTTTCTTTAATCCAGGACTATATGGAAGGATGAAAAAACTATTCCTACCTATAACAAATCGACAACAAAGCAGCAGGACTGACATCAAAAACTCCCTCTTCTTTAATACTTCAGAGTTATTCTTGCCAGAGACTCGTAGTGAAAAACTAAAATCTTTCAGCTCCAGGTGCGTGAACCTGAGTTTTGAAACCTGTATTCCAGGGAGACAATTTTCAGAGCTAAACACTAAACAGTCACAGAAGTCTGTGGGCACTGGACGGATTACTCAAACTCAGATCCACAAGAATATTTAGGTGTCCGACTTCCAGCATCTTTGCGCTTTTGCACGCTGATACCGTTTTAACTACATAGCTACGTGTTATGTTTTGCGTGGGGCCTCCCCTCATGCAGTGAGCAGGACAGACTTCTTCAGAGATGAATCAGACGTCTGCCATGAAGGAAGCGGCGCTCTACAGGACCACATCTCACCTGCTGCAAAACGCATAGAGCCAAACAAACAAGAGTCTTGTGGTTAAATTAGCTGAATGCTGATCTGCGAAATTCAGTTCTACGTTGGCCTTGGCCACAGAGCACACTGATACGAAGACATGCCCTTAGTTTCTGTTTCTCTTCGAAGTGCCTGTCAAAAACCTCAATCTGAAAACCATTCTGAGCTTTCCTTAAGTCAAGAGCAGCAGTACTGTGAATACATGCAACTCCAGGATTTGAAGCAATATGAAAACAAAAAAAGCTGAGGTCTCAAGTACCTCAAGCTGCAAACCTAAAATCAGCAGACATCTATACTGTATCATCCAAACTGGGGCAGTTGCACCCAAATTACTTCCCATGAAGAGATCCTGATAGGCGGTAATTTCCTAAAACAGTCCAGGGCATTCCATGCAATTGTCATTTGGCCAGGGACTGCGCTTCCAGTTAACAGCATGGACAATCCGAGGCCAGTGAACAGGCTGGTACCCCAGCCTTTTAAGTTTACTATTAAAAAAAAATACAGGTTTTGAGCTTCCTTGCCCATCAGAAGGTTGGGATTGTGCCCTTTCCATCTCAGAGCAACATTGCGAGGACTGGGACAGGCGAGGGGGAGTTCTGCTTGCTCAGAATCCTCCAGATCTTGACTTAACCTACTTCAGGATATAACAAACCGTACTCTACAAGTACCTGATTTCTTCCCCATAACACCGAGAAGGTGTTGAAAAGAAAGGATGTAGGTACTACTGTAGCAAACAATGTAGAAAGCCAGCAAGAATATTCATAATTCTGTCTTCTGAGTGGCGTCTGAACTGTACGTAGTAAATAAAGATCAAGGCTACACCCTAAATGAAAATAACACACTGAACAGGTCTTCTTTATGTGAGTGCTACTTCCAGAGAAATGAACAGTACATAATTATGTAATTAATAATTATGATCGTCTAAATAATCTTATTGCAGAATTGGAGGGAGTCAAGTTACACGATCAATCTCAAATTCAGCATTTCTACTTTTTCAGTCCTTAGGCAAATTGGTATTTGAACTAGGTTCAGTACAACATATTCTGTACTGAGCAATAATACTATATAGTGCAGGAAAAGGATGAAATAAACATTAAACTAACTGTGCAAGAAGTTAATTATATAAAGACCTCTAGAAGACGCAGTCCAATCCACTTCAGCCCACACAGGCTACAGGCACCGCCAACCCACATCCACACTCAGCAGCCAGCCCAAACGCTGTCTGTGAGAACACGCAACCCAACCTTACGTAAGTACAAGCACAAAATTCCGCTGACAGCTTAAACGTTCCTTGTGCGACATCCACAAGTGTCCTACGTAGGGAAAAAACAAAAAATTTTGATGGATTTTTTTTTTAATTCAAGTACCCTCAAGACAGCTTAATGAAGTACGTGTAAAATTTTCAGACACCAGAGAAACTTCTTTCAAAAGCTTGCCATAAAAAAACAAGTGCAACATCCTCTCCCCCAAACAAATAATTTTCAAATCCAGGCAGTAATGGAGAAACATTTTAGAATTCTGAGTATAACCAAAACTCAAACATACACTTTACTAAAAACATAATTGGGAAAAAACCCCTTACATTGGACTGTTTTGACTCTTTCCACCATGAAGCTCACTTATTTCAAATACACAGAAGCTAAGTGTGGTCTGTTAAATATCAACACAATATTGCAGCCTGCACGGAAGTTTCGGAAGCCACCCTACGTGTATGTATGTTAAAGCAGTAAATGGTTTTTACAAGTAAGCATTTCATTGTTTGCCTTATGAATGGATTCTTTTTGTTGAACGCCCCTTCAATTAAAGTTTTAGTCTTATAGCTTCCACTTCAGAATGGACAAACCCCAACTTTTCTTTCAAATAAAGCCAGCTATTCCTCCAGGCGATGACATTGCCTCTGAACCATCCAGACAGGTGCTGAAATCAACGTTGCAGGGCTTGCAAAACAGAAAGTCACTTCCCCCTCAGATGGTTAAAACCCGTCTGGAGCCTGTCGGACTCCTTGGAGCAACTGGATGCTCCAATAGTTTTGGCAACGCATGTTCCCATTTTCACTGGGGTTAGCCAGAACAAGATTAGACCACATTCCTGTTAACCGACTCTGGCCGTGGTAATCTACGCTTGTGTAACCTCAGGGACAAAGGCAGAAGTTTCTCCCCACTTCTGAATGCAGCTAGCTCGCTTTGCAAAACCACCTGCAGTGAAGAGCGCAGCTCAATGAACAGACCTCCAAAGACCAGCAGCCCACCGAAGAGAGAGTTCAAGGTCATTGGGCTGACACTCAATAGCTTACCTTAGCATCACACAAACACTTTAAAGGTGATTTCCACTATCGAGCGTTCATGGCAGTTGGTCTCCACTGCAGCAGGGAAACTCCTGGCTGCTAGACGGAAGCTTCTGAGACAAGGTCTTTAGTGCAGTAAGATCCTGGTGATGGAATCCATCCGTCCAGGAAAACGCAACTGGTTGCAGTCGCAAGAAAACCACTCGCACCTTCAAACAGCTCAGTGGTTTGTTCGCACATCATCAGGTGAAGCAGGAGAATAAGTTATTCCTTTTCATTTAATGAGAAAGAAGAATTCGAACTACCTTAAAATGCTTTAAAAGTGCTCTAGAAAATGGTTTTAGTGAGAGTTAGGAAGAGCTCTACAACTTTTGGAAGTTGATCTGCCCTCCAACCATAGAACAGGTGCCTGAGCAGTATCGAGCCCAGTAATCTCATGAATAGAAAGTTAACCAGTAATATTAGAATAAGATCTAGCAAACTCTATTAATGCTTTTAAACGTGCCTTTTTGCTTATATATTTGAAAGATGACTGAATGGGCTGGGTCCTTCCCAGCTGGTTATAGGGTGGGGGTAAAGTATACAGCTCTATTCATCACAAACCTTTTTCTCCAGCAATTTAAGAAGATAATATGGAATAAGGTACTTTGGTTCTGGTTAAAGCTAGAACCACCATCTTTCAAAAACAACTACTTCAGAGAGGCTTTCCTTGGTTTAGAAGCCGCAGCCTCTTGTGACGAGCTCTGAACCAGTCTCACATCTATATCTTCTCAAACATTTGTTGTTCAGGACAGCCTTGGGAAGCCTAGGCAATTAAAACAGGATGCCTCAGTTTCCCTGAGTGGAAAGAACTACCAAATGTATTACAGGGATAATAAAGAGTTAATTAGGTAGTGCTGCACGCATCACAGCTTCACTGCTTCAGCAAGTCTCCAGTAACACCTAATTACCAAATCTCTGATGAGCTGTTTCTTAGAGAGCTCAGCATTGGTGCTCCACATAAATCTTCTTTAACATGCCAGCCATGCGGCTATGATGCCCCTGCTGCCCCTCAGTGAGGGTATATCGTGATTCTTCTGGCTGGCTTTAAGCTGCCATTCATCACCCTCCTCCCAATAAAAGTTTATTTACTAAACTTTGGAGCATTTGGTACAAAGCAAAAAACAGCAAGCTACATCAAAGCCTCCCTATTATCACTCCCTAGTGAACTGTGAAAATATAAATTCAAAGCTGACAAGCTAGTTAGACTTTTAACTAAAATCTGAGTGCAATTAACTTTCACCATGCCACTCTGCTACTGTACTTCTGGCACCAACTTTGAGAAGTGGCCCAAATTCTTCTGAGGAACAGAAAGACCATTTATCTACTATATTTATTCAGGGCAAACCTCCTCCTTTGTGTCAAGCAGGGAATGTAGTGTTGCTGACTGTGACTGGCAGTGATAAAGGAGCTGGTATGATTTTCAAATGAGTAGCACGTCCCGCTTTCCCAAATGTTAGAGAAAAGCAAATAATATGCCCTCCTAAACAAGAACCGGCTACCGATTCAGAGATGCACACTGGGGAAAAGGTGCCTATAAATTACCGGACGCATAAAGCTACTGCCGTAAGAAAGCTTTCTGCTTGGATCTCCTACATAAATAGGTATTTTTATTTGCAAAAATTGATTAAGGGAGAGAGGGAGAGAAGGATCATTTGTCTATGGTAAAGTTAGGAAATTAGTTTACAGAATAATTTGTACACACGGTCCCTGCCAGCGTTCCTTGAGGTCCTGTGCACATTCTGTGTACTGAACCATTCCAGTAGTACCAAATCTATACGATAGAAACTGTCACGAATGTAATACCTTACATAAGCATCCAAACGGAAAGGAAAGTAATATAAAGCTTTTATACATTAGCAATACACATATATAAATCAAGAGCTTTATACCCAAAGCCCAAACCATTCCAAATATTTATATTTAGTGGAAGCTCTAAATCTGGAGACCAAAATCATCATATTCAATGGAGAGAGGTGACCCTCAAATGCACAGGTCATACCTTAAGTGGGTTAAATGGCCCTTCACTGGTGCGTTTGTCTTCCCCTGCTTCTTACATTTTACATCACTATATTTAACCTCTCAGCTAGGATTAATCTCCCTCTACTTTAGGCATCTAGCTTAACTTTGAAACAATTGGAGAATATTGTCTTGACTCCATCATTATCAGCAAATCTCCACAGCAACAAGATATCCTGAAGGACAAAACAAGAAAGCTAAGTGGGTACCTCTTGCACGACACCCTGAAGATGATTGTGTGTCGGGGCCCTTAAGTGGTATCAAACCCCACGGCTCTCCCTTGAGAGCAATCTCACATCTTCTTTCAAGGACTTCAGACCCAGGAAGTGAGAGAGTTCTCCTACCAGCCTGACAATACAGTTTCCAGAAAAACTGGTTACTAATTAGGACAAAAAAGAGTTTTGCAGCTTTCAGTCCAAACCTTTTAACCAGAAAGTAAAAGCTTCTTGGAAAAACAAGTACAAAAAGTACTTTACAGATGTCACGGCAAAATTTTAATATTTCATTGCCTGACATCAGTTTGAGATAATTTTTCCTAGTTACCATCTTTGCAAGCTTCCTCTGCGAGTGCTCCCAGATCCCACTCCCTCAGCCATCCTTGCCATGTTCCCGTGCACGCTCTTTCAAGAACATCACCTGTGTTTTTCGACTTTGCCCCACAACGGTCTGGGCTCAGTGCTATAGTCCAAGGGCTTCGACAGGTGAGAACTGGCGAGTGTTGCTGTGGTAGTTGAAGATGTCAGCAAACCCAGCTCTGCAACGTCTCTTTGCTGAAGGTTACTGTCATCTTTACACAGCAAAATCAGCACTGGAAAACATCAGCAGGTAAATCAGTCTCAGCCTAGTGCAAAGCCACCTTGCCGATATGTTAAGCCAAGAAGCTGCACTGTATACTAGAGTGGCTGAGGCACATGTATGCTGCTGTTCTTCAGCTGACTGCAGCACGGCAGGTTCCTGAGAACAGAAACACCTCACAGCCCTGTAAATTTACCCAAGGTCTTTTGTGCTCAGGTGAAGAGCATTTTGTTCCACGAATACTTAAAGGAAAGAAATAAGCTTCAAGACTAAATGAACTTTAATTCTGTGATTTGAACAGTATCTGCAAGAGCCCTGCAAGGCTTTATATATTATTAAACCTGTGGAGGTGCCAGACTTTGAGGTACAGAAGGTACCTGGGACCAGGCGGGCTCTACAAGCCATGTTGTGAGTTCTGCCACCCAGGGACAGCTCTATGGGTTAAAGCAGAGGGGCAGCGTCACCACTACACTGGAAGATTCCCAGAAAGCAAGCGCAAGCCAGGACTGGGCATGAAGCCCTTTATTGTTATCAGTGTTTTCGTAAAGTCAGTTGCCAGGAGTGACAAACCTCTGTTTTCTAGTAGCAAGTGTTAAAATCAGAACACTCAGACTTTTGTTGCTGAAGAGCAAGGGCTATACCGACGGGCGTCTCTTGGAGACACCCATTTCCCTGCAACAACGGAGGAAAAAGGAACAGGCCATATTTTGTGCCTTTGGATGCGATCCATTGCAGTTGCTACACACAGCATTCCTTTGCCATTTGGTAACTGAGAAACACTAGGCTTATTGAAAAGAAAAAAAAAAAGAAACAAGCCTGCAGTGCTCTGGTTGGTAAGTACTGGTCAGAGGAGGTCTGCTGTAATGAATGGATGTCAGAGAATCAGCAGCCCAAATGATACATTAAGTACTAGCTGTCAAAACAAGGGCTGCTACTTCACTTGACCAGAAGCAACCGTTTATACAAACACTCCTGCAGGTAGATACTACTTCACTTCTTGCTTGACCTCAGCTTTCCAAGATTCACAAATCTGCAGGGTTACACACCCTCGCCCTCAATCGTGCAAGTAAAGTGGTGCTCTGGAGTGCACTCTCCCCCTCCTGTTCAGATTTTATGTAAACAGCCTTGCTTTTGCAGGGATTTCAGAAAAGCCGGAGACGGTCACGCTTCAGGAATCTCTGAAAGTTTAATTAAAGTTACAATGTCCTAAAACCACTATATAGTTTTTATAGGCGCTATGGCTGTAAGGTTCAAAAGGTAAACAGGTAAGCACACACAGTATACTTCGAACAGCTCTTCTAGTTCTGCAGAAATAATCAGAAAAACTGAACATGTATGATATACTTTACACTTAAACAGTCTCACTTACCTAAATACTTCAATGCATTTCATAAAGAACTGCACACTGAACACAAATGCAGCTAATATCACCCACATGGGGTATGTGAATCATGCCCAGATACAGCGATTGTGAAATTGGGATGCAGAGAAGTAACTTGACCCAAAGCTGCATAACATGTGAGCAGGACAGGGGTGGAAGCGAACCAAAGAGCCCTGACTGCAGGCTGGCTGTGCCTCACCTGAGCCACATTACTGGGATCCACTGCGGGACGATGTCCTCTGTAGACAAACCACCTGCTCAAATCCAAAGGGGTTGGGAGAGCGCAGTCTAAAAGCAGCGATTAATAGAAGGCTTAACAAGGAATAAGTCAATACAGGGACATTTTGCCTTCTAACTTCTTAGTGTGCAAGTTGTAACAAAAAACTTCCTCTTCCAGTCGCTTGCTGACGTGTAAGATTACACAATTTTCTCTCATCACCTCAAAGTTTGGCTCGGCATTCTCACTGCTTTTAAGATGAAATGTAAATGAATGCCTAAGCTTTCAGCATTAGCACAGTCACAGATATTAAGAGGCTGAAATTAGGTCACTTCGGCCAACACTGAATCGCTCCCCACAGAACGTCCATTCTTCAATTCCAGAGGAGAAACGTTTTTAGGTAGAAGCAAACTTGAGAACTGGATAACCCGACAGTCATGTGTTTCATTGTATCACTGCCCCAGATTCAAGCTGAGTAGCACCAAAAGGTTTATATAAGCAGACTATTGTGGTTGTCTGCGCTGAACAATTTGAGTTTTGAGCTGATGCCATTACCGGACAGACTGTGAACATAGAAAATGAGGGTATTTAGAAAACCTAATAACCCTCTGGACTAAACGTGTCGTTTAGGGGTTAAGGACCTGATACTGGGATAGGCTGAGCCAGGCAAGTAAATAAAGATTCGAAGCCCTAAGATAGTTTGAGAATTGTTGGAGGAAATAGCTTTTGCTTGAATGTGACAGCAGTGGCACACAGTTAGTAGCCCCCGATGCCCTGTGCGTCCAACAGAAGTAAAGAGGTTGTCTTTGCTGCCTGCGACGACACTTTTTCATACCAAACCTTAGTGTCTTAATGCATTAGTTAGTGCAGAGAAATTCCACATCTACTGCTATCCAGAGGACTTTACAGTTATTTTACTGAATAACAGCTAAACCTGGGAAGCATTCCAGGTACCTTGGAGCACTTGGTACAGACTAAAGTGCTTTCTGAATACAGTTAAGAGTTAAAGGTAGATGAGAGGTGGGGAGGATCAACAAAAAACTCCTGCTTAGTAACTTGCACTGTTCCCTTCTCTCTCATAGAAATACATGAACCATATTCATACTAATAAGACATTAAACAAATATATATACAAAAAGGGTTACCTGAACTAATACATAACCAAAATTGACGATTTTTTTCCTCATCTAAGATTTTTACTTCATTATGAGATACAGTGCTCTAATGAATAATAATAAAAAGCACCTGCAAGCTTGCACTTGACCGCAACAAAACATTTGTGGTAGCTGCTATTTCTCTAATGGCAAACATTGCAAGTCGAATATTTTAAAAGAAAAAAAATTATGTAGAAGCTTTCCAAAGAAAATTGCTCGTATTTCCTGTGAACTAGAAAGCATTTCACAATTAGCATCAGCCTCTGCCTAACTCACCGTACTACAGTCACTTTCTTCTATTCCCAAGCTTACAGAAATTTCTTTGTAAAAAAGTATTGAGAATAAATAATTTTCTTTCAAGTACTGAAGTACTGAGTGACATTCAAATTCTTCAATATTCTGGAAAATAGGATTTCAGGGCAGACAACATTTTTGATCTTGTCTTCATTAAAAACAACCTGTAACACACAGGTGACACAGGCTCTAGTTAGGTTGAGCTGGGTTCGATTCTGCTGCTGTCAACAGTATGAAGAAGAAATTAGCTCATAGTGACAACAGAGCAGATTTAAAAAAAACCCCAAACAAACCCCAAACCCTCAGCAAAACAGAAATGAAATAATAACAAAGAACTAGATTATCAGAACTCTTCAACCCTGCGGATAGCCACACTTCTCACTCTCTGTCTCCTCTACTATCCCTGATCAAATCAACCCTGGTTTTGTCCTTTTCACAGGCGCTTAAAGTTCAGTGTAAGGGCTGTGCAACAAAGTATTAGTGCTTAACTTCAGCTGAGGGAAGGGTGAGCTCAGGGTGAGCTGAGGGAAGAGTGGTCAACAAAACTGCCTTGGTGATGCCAGATCCTGAGGGACACGAGCTCTACCAACAGGTTAAAACTCATCTATGCAGAACCTTCCAGAGGCCCATGACAGACTGTGCAAGAAACTTCCACAGAAACTAATTATCATAAAGAGCATCATCTTCTGCTCCAAAGCCAGAGCACACTTCAACTTGTCTTCACTAATACCCACTGGGTTCGTATTACTGAGAGTCTGCCAAATCAAAACACTTGAATGCACGACCAATTTCCCCCAAGGAGGGAAAGAACAAACTCTGCACAACAGACAGACGTCACATCCCTTAATCCAGTGCAGGGAAGAGTTCGGATACTGTTACGTGCATGGAAATTTCAGAACCTGTACAGTACAGTACCCAAATGCTTTCCAACTCAGCAAAACTCAGGTTTGCTTGAAGTCCCCTCCGTTCCCTTTTCTATTGCTTACTCCAGCTGTTACGACCCTTGCTTCCTTGCTCTCTCATCAACAATCTGGCTTAGCAATCAAAATTGGACAATATCAATCCTTAACACCAAACCTGAGGTCCTTCCCCCAAGGTATTCTGGAACGGAGAATAGTAAGCCATCATCATCAAGACATCAGCAACTGACATAGCATTTTAAAGATGATGCTAAAGCAAACGGAGCATGGAAGGTACCCACTATCCCACTGCACGATCATCTTGTCCATCACACTCTTTTCTTAACTGAGGGATACACACAGTTATCAGCAGATGGTCAAAACGGTGACGTTAGTCAGCAGGTCACATTTGCCTCTATTTATATGGCAACAACACAACTATTCAAAGGACACACACTGGGAATGACGATAGTTTGCAGACTGAGGCTGTAGATGTAGGGGAAAATCCAGACAATGGATTTCTCGACCTTGCCTTATTACCGTGCAAAAACTCAAACGAGCCCAAATTAACTTCAAACTGCCAAACTTTTCAAACATGTCAGGCAGCTGAAGTGAGGTCAGAGAGAGGAAGATGTACCTCATACACTCTCAAGGTTACCCTGGTGGGAAAGTTTACCATCAAGTCACACTCCAGCACTAAGTATTTCTCCTGATTGGAGAGGGGAAAAAAGCAAATGCTCAGACATGAAGAAAGAACAATTCAGTAGAGAAGTGAAAATAACATATTGGAAGTGGAAAAGCTCGTTTCTTTGATTTTAAGCACATTCTCAGGTTGAATCATTTCTTTTGCTCCAACTTCTGGTTTGCTTAACCCATCTGAACCTACTAACAGTTTCATAATCAGTTTGATGAGCCAAAATCAGAAGACCCCCTTGGAGAAAGGTTAGACACCCTTTAATAACGAAAGGTCAGCAAAAATAAGGCTGTGCGATGAACATCCAATCCTTCTGCAGGCTGAGTGGATCCAGCAGCCTCCTCAGAGTGTAATAAAATAATAAAATGTATTCTTTTCCCTGAGAGGGAACACATACTGCTATTTTCCTCTCATTGTCTGCACAAGGTACCAACCCCAAATGCCATCTCACACTACCCCTACTCCTTGTGCACAGAGGAATAAGGTCCTTTGTGCAAAGGACGACCACCTTGGCTCTATGCTACATCAGCAGAAAGAGCAAGCATGCAGCACAGTCTCACACCAACGACAGCGGGGAAAGCAGGGCAGGTAGCAGCCTGTGAGATCAACTCGTTGTCAAGAACTTGCCCACCTGGCTTTAAAATCAACAGGAAGCCACCTGCTTAGTTCACACTTCCATATACAAATCCTGTTATGACAGGATTAAAAAAAAAAAAAAAGTACTTTTCCTTGTTTTCAACTACTGTACTGGAATTTTATTTATGTTTTTTTTTTTTTAAGAAAGCTCTTTGATCACACAAATATTTTTAAAAGGAAAAACAAAACAAAGCTGTCCTAAAAAAGCGCAGGCCCATGACAAGGGCTGTTTGGGAGGAAGGAATTACACGTGACAAAAACAAGGTTAACTTTATTCTCCATTACCCAAGCCTGTATTCTTAGGCACTGGCACGTTACTTTCTTACAGTATACAAACAGTTAAAGAAGAAAAAAAGCACAATTAGGATTAGTTTTGTGCATGAAGTGCACCCGGTTAAGCAGCTATGCCAAACATGATTGTTTTATGGTTCCTTACATGGTGACACTGCTTTAACCCTATTTACCCCCTCCACGTATAAGAGTGGTTCTGGATCACATTTTTATGCAATGTCATTTAGAGCTGGATTTCCTCCTTCCTTTTTTTCTTTCTTTAACCCTCAGTGAAGAATCCCACCGAGGAACCATATTTTCAAGATAAGGTGTTAAACAGTATACAGCATATAGATGCCAAAAGCCAGTACTAACTGGATCGGATAAGATAAAGTCTTTTACCAAGACAGATTTGCATCTTTCTTCATATATTTTCCCCAATTATTTCATTAGACCCATTTACGGATGTCAGCTGTGTTCCCGCAGTGCCTGAGGACAGGATACGACCCTACTGAACAGTTTCACTATATTTAAATGACAAAAAGCTATCAGCCTGTTCCGATTAGAGACCCGCTCAATCTCAATACACAGCCATGACAATGATTTTTCTTTTTTCTCCTCCTTTAAACCTGAGGGTTGGTTTTTTTTTTTTGTATTCAGAAAACAGAAGAACTACAATCGCAACAAAGTTCTGCTTGGGCTTTTCCTCTTGAAAACGTTCACAACCTAAAAATTCCCACAATGCAAAAAGCAAGGGCAGCAAAAATACACCTCCAACATTGCAGTGCAGCTTTCACACACAGTGTAGTTAAAAAATGACTAAGTTTTCTTGATATATGAATTTGAGGGTAAACCATTTATCAATGACCTGTTTACCTGTGCAGCAAAGTCCCTCAAGCCGAGGGCCATGTCATTCCCCTTTGACTGATTAATTAGCCAATCAAGGGATATTTTTCACTGTGAGGCATGATGGTTTATTCCAGCTAATGCATGGTCTCTAATGGTAACACATTAAAGCCAGCTCGGCTCTTTAAGCCTATCGAAGTGACCAAAAGGGAAGGACAAGAGATAAATCAAAAGAGCTCCCCCCAGTTTTGTTTCTGTTCCTAACGACCCCCCCAAGGAACTAACACTAGAGGCAAGACTCTTCTCCAATGAAGAGAGAAGAAAAAGCACCATTTCTTCCAGACTGGGAGATGTCTCCTCCTCTCCCTCTCTGCTGATATCTGAACAGCAATAACTTATCCTCAGTTGATTAACAAGGTGCTTACAGAATAGGCAACAAAACATCAATACTTTGCTCTTCCTCCTTTTATCAAAAGCACTACTAGGACACCGTGCTGGGTAAAGTAATTCTTACCAGCGCTCTGGGAACAATCTTATCTGCATGGAGAAGTATTAAAAATATGGCCCGAATTAACACCTTCAGCCTAATTCATTGTTTTTCTGACTTGATATATACGGTGTTACGAGTTCCCAGCTCAGACCAACAGGATTTTAGATCTACTTTATGCAAGCCCATGCTGCCAGAAGATTTGCTCTACCTGTACCACTCGTGTACACTGAAGCTGTATTGTCACGCTGTCCTCCTCCTGAGTTTGCGTCACCAACCTGTACTGGCTGCCCCTCAAGCATGGACAAAGGCCTTGTACCGCTAACTGCTGCCAGAATCTGTTTTTCAAGGAGTTTTTTCTTCCTTTTTTTTAAGGAAATAAACCCTCTGGCTGTTAAGGTCCATGGTATGAAGTAGGGCAAAACTGGGGAGGCCAAAGAAGTAACTGCAGTATCACAGAAGTAGTAAAAAGTCTTTGCTAATGCTAATTTTAATATATTTAATTCAAAAGGTCAGAAATAAAAACCCAAAACAGGTGAGCACACAGACCTAATGACATCCTCTAATACTGATGCCGCAGGACACAACGAGCTCCCACTGAAGTCAAGGAGCACTAAGCCGCTGTAAGCTGAGCATTACAGAATCCCAGCACGACAGGGGCTGGCAGGGCCCTCTGGGGATCCCCCAGCCCACCCCCCCGCTAAAGCAGGTGCCCCCAGCGCAGGGGGCACAGGGACACGTCCAGGCGGGGTTGAATCTCTCCGCACAAGGAGACTCCACAGCCTCTCTGGGCAGCCTGGGCCAGGGCTCGGGCACCCTCACGCCAAACAAGTTCTTCCTCACGCTCAGGGGGAACTGCCCGGGCTCCAGTTTGTGCCCGGTGCCCCTCGTCCTGGCGCTGGGCACCACTGGAAAGAGCCTGGCCCCGTCCCCTGGACACCCGCCCTTTAGATATCGATGAGCACTGAGGAGATCCCCTGCCAGCCTTCTCCTCTCCAGGCTGAACAGCCCCAGGGCTCTCAGCCTCTCCTCCCAGCACAGAGGCTCCAGTGCCCCCACCACCCTCGCTGCCCTCCGCTGGGCTCTCCCCAGCCGTTCCCCGTCTCTCCTGAACTGGGGAGCCCAGCCCTGGCCCCAGCCCTGCAGATGTGCCCTCCCCAGGGCAGAACAGAGAGGGAGGATCCCCTCCCTCAACCTGCTGCCCACACTCGTCTTACCATCTCCTAGATCACGCATCTAAAACTCTCTATCAAGTAAGCCATGCTGGTCAAAGTAGCTGTGAACTAGAGCCTAACAGAAAACTTTCTAATCAGAAACAGGTTCCTGGGACCACCAAATAGCGTAAAAGCACCATTACGTTTTCTTACAGACTGCCAGAAGGTCACTAACCTCTTCCCACTAACGAACGTTTGAAAACATAATTAAAAAATGCAGCCTTCACAAGAACCGATTATGTCAAGAGGGTTGAGCAGTCATCACATCCTTACAAGAACACAGTCAGCTTTTACACTGATAACATGGTAAATTGAGAATTCAACTTTTTTGTTGGAAAGCACCTCACTGTTTGGCTTCATAGATCTTTACCATCTTTGGAGAGACTGAATGCTTCTGTTTGGGCACCCGTGCCTCATCACTATGAAGGGAGTCTGGAGAAGATGCCTAGAGCTTCCATCAACAAAGGCGGGTGGGATGAAATCCCACCTTCTGTTACCTACGTTTTCATTTGCCTTGATTCTTGGTAGAACATTATATTCACTCTTCTCAATGAGACACAACACATTACATACTTCTCTGCCGAAATGGTCAAATCCTATACAGGAATAAGCACTGTGCAGTTCTAAATTTTAACTCCAAATCTGACAAACTCTGTATCCTGGGAATAATTGTAATACCTAGGCACAAGATACTCAGTGCCTCTAAAAATGCAATTACTGTCTCTGACATTAAATGTATAATAAAAAAAGAAGGAAATATGTTAAAGACACTATCTCAGTGTTTTTCTACCGTCTTCCTCCGGAACACGCTGACAGCAATTACATTTTTACTCTGATTTCTTAAGGAAGCAAAGTTTCCACAATCATTCTGCCCAGGTATTTGTGTACATCATGCACCCCTTTCTCTCCAGCAACTTTTTAATCCAACCTAACAGAAGCTTAGAGATTTCAAAGATATTACGTCTCTAAAATATTCCATGAAAACAGGCAGCTGGACAGAGAAGGCCAACAGATCAGCATGCACATGGACAGGGATTTCAGCATGAGCTCATCTCCTTTACTCACACAGAATCCAAGCACAACACAACCACAGGAAACAAAGCTTCGGCACCGGAGCCGCTCGCAGAACGACTTGTTGGGAAATGTTTTACTTAAATCAATTCATCTTTCCCCATTTCAACAGGTCTAAAAGCGTTAAATTTTTTTTTTTTTTCCTTGGCATCATTTACTAAGGAGCTGGGATTTCCCTTAGGAGACTCTTCTGCTGACATCACTGCGAGGAAGCCTGCCGAAGAGTAAGCTTGTGTCTTCCTTTTTCTAATTGAAGTTCTCACCCCCCAGTACCATTCTTGGCTTTTGCCTACCCTGATTATTATCCCTTCCTTTCCTCTGTTCCTCCCTCCCCGCGACACCCAGATATTTATAGGCAGAGAGGTCATCTTTCTCTGCCTCTTTTCTGAGATGAACGTATCCAGTTCCTCCACTCTCTCCTTCTAGGACATGCCCTCTAACCCTGTCGCCCATTTTACTAAATCCTTTTGGACTCTCTCCAGGTTTTTGATGTCCTTTTTGTGTTCTGCTTCTCAGTCCCAAATACCTCATGCTACCTGCGGTCTCCAGAGCAGAACGGTGAAAAATCTAAGTTAATTTTTAACTAATTTTTCTCTTCTGCAGTTTTCTGCTCCCCGACACTGCTGAAAAAAGGACCAGCAAATTAACTGATATGCCACCTGTGCAACAGAGAGTTTTGTCACGGGTAAAAAAGCCCAAGACTAAACTTGCAACTTGCCTAAAAGTCACAATTGCGAAACCCCACAAACATCAATATCATGATTGGTTATTTTGCAGAAAGAAAGTTGAGGCGTAGGGAATTATATCAGTTTACCCATAGCTTCAAGTGAGCCCATGGCAGAGCCAGACTTTAATGGATTTTCAGTTATGTCCCTTAAGATTAGCCAACATGCTTTTCTGATAAGTGCTGGGAAATGTAAGTCAGTTGAGGAAGTTCTGCAAAATGTGTCAGAAGACAATTTCCTGATTCAGAAAAAAAAAAAAAGTGAAAAAGCAACAGGGTGGATAGTTACATTTCTAATGACTAACATGGAAGAAATCATCACGAACTCGAGACTTTCAGGCTACTTGCATCAGGTGGTTTAAGGGAATTTACGCAGGTTTACATCCAAGTTACAAAAATTTGGAGGAAGCAGATTACTCATCAAATGGCCTCAGACGTGGAAGCGAGATGGACGCAAAACATTCAGTTTCTCTATGCACCTCAAACAGAATTATTACAAGTGTGCCAGCAAATCAGAACTACTCCCCCAGCCCCCAAAAGCAAAATCAGTGCCAGAATCATGTTGTTCAGCAACCAAGTTGGGACTGTCTGTAACTCATTCCCAAATCCTCAGTCTCACTCAGGAGCGTTTTCTCCAGTGATAAGGCTTCATCAGGAAACACAGCTGGATGGAGGAAGGAAATTCTGAGAAGCAAAAAAAATAGTGGGGTTCCAGGAAGTTCAACCAGATAGGAACTAATGGAATTTGTTTTTCTGTCTCCCCAGCTCCCAGTGTTCCTCAGCAAGTGAGAAAATCAGAGGGAAAGTGGGGGCAAAAAAGTCTGGCAGACCTTACCCTGCAAAACAGGTCCTCACTGCAGGTCTCCAGAGAGCATCGTAATTACAATTCAATATTTTTCGATCACTTACTCTCCCTGGTGAAAACTGCAGACGTTTTCAATTTAGGTCCACTCTGAAGCCCAGCCATTGTTTTCTTCCCTCAGTTTTTTTGACTGGTTTTTTTCCAGCAAAAGTCTCTGTGTAGTTTATTAAGGAGGTTGTAGTCGGACACATCATTTATCAGAAATAATTTTTAAAAAAGCACCGTTATGTTTAACATTCAGGTGAATTAAAGATTGCAAGTGCCTATGATTAGTAATACATACCCCAGAACCATCAAAACAACAGCTTAAACTAGTATCTCAGTCTTATTACTTCTAGAGAAACTCCTTCCGACCCTTAGGGGCAAACAGCATTTCCTTCCATATCCTTCGCAATTTCACTCTTTTGCAATCTTCACAATCCTCTAGCCAACTCCCTCTTCTTTTGATAAGGTAGATAATCCAAATTTCAACATCCCCACTTACTGCAGTAGTGTCAGTGTGAAACAAGAGAAAAGATCCACTAGCCAGATCAGTTCCACGCTATGAGACAGTGAAAAAGTGAGCTCGAGATCAGCTCTACAGTTAAGACAGCTCAGACTAAACTAGGACAAAACAACTTCTGCCAAAGACCACTCCACAGGTCAAGATCATAAAACAATTGCTAATGACTATACTAGAAAAAACTGAATACGACTAACTGGAACAGTGTCTCTGTGACGTATCTGATGTGTTGAGACACCATTTATCACAGCGGCAGTTCAGACGTGACATATTTTTCACAAGCACTTCAGAAGACCCGGAATTATCTTGCTGGTCCAGAGACCACATCACTTAGCCCTGAGCCCTTCCACTAGCTTCCATCTGACCATAAGCATAGATGGAGTTCCCTGGGTTTCACTCCCCACCCCCGCCTTTCCTAATCTTTAAGAACAATTTGGTGTAACACCAACCAACCAACCAGACCTAGTATGACAGTGCCAATGAGCATCAATGTAACACCACTGACGGCATGTAGGCCACTTGTAGACATAGAAAAAGCTCAAAGGCCATGGGTACAACAGCGCTTAGGAATAAGAGAAGCTCCTCAGCTCACTCAGATGAAAAACCTGGCCATAATGCCATCAATGGCATACATCCTTAAACATTTCCGTAACTTCCACCGTGTCTCTGACGCCTACAGAATGGCAAATAATCACCTCAGTCTGTCTACAGCATGTTTTGTTATTCCGAAACGTTCCCATCTTCTGCTCCTTAAGTGATCACTTTCATCCATCCACTGAATTTTGTCACAGGCTTTAACTGGAGGCTTTAAGGGAGGGAGATAGTCAAAATTCAGTTGGACAAGGTCCTGAGCAACTTGCCGCAGCTGACCCTGCTTTGAGCAGGGTGGTTGATCTGCAGAGCTCCAATGGTCTCCTCCAATCTCAGTAATTCTGTGATTCTATGACCAGCAGTTCCTGCATCTTTCTATGAAGTTACACTCAAGATGGTTCTGATCCTGGACTGAACCAACTAGAAATACAGGAAACAGAACTATGCTGAATATCTTTGTCAAAAGATGACAACTACTGCAAGCTGAGGACAGGTCATTCAGTCCAAATCAAATTTGGACTGAATGCTTCTCAAACTGCACCTCTGAGAAAAAAGATGGGGCCTCGTAACTCTGAAAGAACATTAAAGATAGGACTTCAAGCTCCAGGATCAATACATTATAGGTACTTCCTTGTATCATCTCAGTTGCAATTACAGCTGGGAACCTGCAATCAGATTAATTGATGGTAGCAGTTCTGGCACCCATGTAAGGACGGAAGCTGTCCTCATCCACTTGAACAGGGACAACAGCATACAACTGTTACTAATGGTTGCAGGAGCTGCAATCAAAAGGGACTGCAGCCTGCCACAGCCTGAAGGCATACCCCAGGGCTCTGATGGACACCAGGACTCTTCCTACGTTATCTCTACACAGGAATAGATACGAACAGCTCACTTCCAGGAGAATGACAGCACCTTCCTGCTCCTGTAGTGCACTCTCTGCCACATCATGGAAATGCCCAGAGCCTAAGGATTTCAGAACAGAATGGAAACGCAGAGAACAGTACCGAGATCCTCAGGGGGCAGTTCCACTTACGCCACCTTAAGGACCAGGCTCTGGAACATGATGGAATGGGATCATGAGAGTTCATGGGTGCAACGAAATGAAATTGCTCAGAGCTGGAGAGCCTGAGCAATACATTTTTGTTCTGTGTAAACTCCACAGATCTGTGATCCATGAAGAAAAGGGGGGGGAAATTAAAAGCAATTGTGCTGCTTCTGGCTTTGTCTCCCTGTGGCTGCTTAGCAGCAGACGGTAGCCAGAAGACGACAATGCAGCTCCAAATTACATTACCTCCTGCCTGTATTTGCATGTGGAAATCTGGGTGCTTAAAAGGGAACAGCCTGTGACTTTTTGCCAGAACCTTGACCCATTACCTCAGCGTTCAGTGAGGGGGAAAAAGGAAATCTGCACAGCAGCCATCAGCCAACCACTGCATCGGTCAAGGAATTAGCAAAAGCATGCACAAACTTACACACCGTTCACAAACAGCCATAAATGCACACGCGTCTATCAACAACAGGACAAATGCTCTGCAGGATTGAGTTCCAGAAGAACTTAACAAGTAACAGCACTCTCCAAACTTATCTTTAGTTTCAAAAGAGGCGGGACATGCAGAGAAAACAAGACCAACTATTTGGGACAACTCATGGGTGGGCAAAATCTACTCCCTTAACCATAGCACTGCTGATTTGCATTAAATCCCAGTTTGTCTTGCTTCATACTGATCTGACAGCAAGGGAGCTAAGAAGCAGATCCATAACATATTCAAGGGCTCAGTAGTGTTAACCAAGGGGGCTCCAATGGTGCAGGCCTACCTACAGCATTTGAGACCTTTCAGAGCTCTCATGGACTTGAAGTCCCCAAATGCTTAATTCAAGACAGGAATGGGTTGCAATAAGAAGGGTTCTGTTGTGGCTGATGGCCTCCTCCCAAGCTCTCGCCTTTCAAGCCAAACCATGTGACTTATAACAAAGGTTCATACCGTTTTTTACGGTGACAGACAAGACAGGACAGTTCTTAATTTGTTTAAATTTCTTCTAACCTTGCAGTTTAATTATCTGTAACTTATTTTTGTAGTTTAGAGAACAGTACTCAGAAAACAGACTTGACATTTTTCTCTGTCCTACCAGTAACTTTAAAATCAACAGCACGTTTACTGAAAGTATAACACTATATGGGATAAGGACAAGACCAAATCCTTCAAACTGTTCAATTCAAGACACCCCACTGAAGCACTCTTTATTTTATAGTAAGAGATTTTTCCAGTGAAGAATCCCCAGTGGATAGCTATTTGTTCTTCACAAGCTCCCCTGTCATTCCGCCTAGCATTTACATAGCAACAAACCTTATATTGCTTTCACTACTATCCAGGATCTCTTAGCACATTCTTCCCCCTCTTCCTCTCCTCCCAAAGTTCCCAGTGGCCTACAGCAAAGTTACAGAGCAATTTTCGAGAGTACTGCACAAGGAGCAAAGTGTCAAACACATACAGAGTATTTCAGAAATGTCCATAATTTCAGGCCCCATCTTTCTCTCTAACTACAAGAGCGTTATTAGACCTCTGAATCAAGAAGGTAATTCTTGCTACATATTCATTTGTGCTCTGCCGGAAATTGCCTTTTCTGAAGAATTTTTCTGGATACATTAGTCACGTTATAGTGTACGCCTGTCATTTTATATACTGATATAGCAGGCCTATTCTCTGCAAGTGCAAAATGCTAACGAATACAAAAATAAAATAAAATAAATGCTAGTACAAACCTTGATTTCATTACACAAAGTCGGAGAAAAGTCTTCTCATTAAATACTTACCAGCGTTCGGGTCATCTTTGAATCCTTTGTTCAAAGATGACCAAGACTTCGCAGCTGCTCAGCCTTTCCCAATTCTTGTGAAAATAACGGCACTTTGCTGAGATTGGTGAGTTGCTGCCGAATGTCAACTTCTATTTTGGATATTTACGCAACTTTCAGATCAAGCAAAATTGATCTACTTTGCAACGTATATTGCTTAACAAGTGTAAAATTGAAATAATGAAGACTCCTAACTCCAAAGAAGTTACATCACAATAATTCATTAAAATATGTATTAAATTCACTTTCATTTTCCAACAGTTCAGAGCACAGCCCTCCACCTGCAGCCTTCATATAGAAAAAAGAGTAATTTCACAGGCAGAAGACCCTTTGCTTTATGGGCACGTGGTAATCTCGTTACCAGAAAGACATTTAAATATGGTTTTGTTACAAGGGAAAATACGCAAGGAAACAAGAGAAAGGTGAAGCCTTGTGTTTACCTGTGTCTTCGTACTCTTCTGCCGCTTCCCAAATATGCAGGACAGATCGTCTTCACTGCGCAAAGAGAGATCCTTACCTGAAAGGGGTAAGAGGAGGAAAAAAACCACCACAATCTTCATATCTAGTGACGACGGGTACATTTTGATAACACAAACTGTAACCCACGGAGGTAGGGAAATTGGTTTTGGAAGTGGAAAAAAACCCAGGAGGGCAGCGTTAAAGACACTACGTGAAGGCTGACCATGGCTCCCACATAGGTAGGAAATGTGCAGAGGGAAAAGCTGGTGAGGAGACAACCACAGCCTGCTGGTGCATGCCCACGGAGAAACATATAACAACAGCTTGTTTCCCCCCTACCTGACGCTGCAATTGTCATAGGAAAATTGTCACAGGAAAACGAGGGAAGGAGCCTGCACTACACAAAAGGGAAAGAAGAGTTGTAACCTCCTACACACAAGAAAAGCTCAAGGAGAAACCGCACATCTTGGGATTCTCATGAGAATTCCCTGTCTCTGACAGAGTTAGGGTGTTACAGCTCCTCTACACAGCAAGGGGAAAAAAAATTCACCTCTACTCAGTGGGGGCCTTTCTTTGAGTCATGGAATTACTTCTGAAAAGCAAAACCTCCATATCTGCAACACCCTGGATTATTCCAACTTAAAACAATTTCAAGGGTGAAGCAAAGATTTCTCTGAGTTTCAATAGGACCATTATTCCCATCTGACTGTTGTGTGGCTANTCATGGAATTACTTCTGAAAAGCAAAACCTCCATATCTGCAACACCCTGGATTATTCCAACTTAAAACAATTTCAAGGGTGAAGCAAAGATTTCTCTGAGTTTCAGTAGGACCATTATTCCCATCTGAGTGTTGTGTGGCTAGCTGAGCATCAGACATGGAGCAGAGAAGAAAACGGGCGCAATGTGATATTCTGAGATACTGGCAAAAGTTTAGCCGATTCCACAGTGCAGAAGCCTTTACAAGTTGTCCACAGCTTGTCTCAGAAAATTCTTTAAAAAAAAAGTCAGCAAAAGTTAAAGAAACAAAATCAGTCCAGATAGACCAACTTATTAGGATCCCAGTGGGGTCTTACTCCACTTGACTATTTGATTCCAAAATCACTGACCTCAAAATGAAACTAAACACCTGTAAAGGACGAAAAAAATAAATCTGACTATTCCACCTGTTTCTTCTTCTCAGGATCCTTAACCGCCCACAGACAGTAAGCAGACACACCAACCTAGTGGAAAAACCATTACCCAACTTTCTGGTGTCTCACCACGCAGTCTCTAAATGTCCTTTCCCAAGCAAGCCGGATGAGACTGGTGGCTGTTTTCACCTTTATCTTGACCAAGGCTTGGAATCACAAAATCACAGCATGGCAGCGTGCTCTGGAGATCCCACAGTCCCGTCCACCCCC